>JAASGD010001235.1:0-12083 GCA_023334115.1 Globisporangium megalacanthum | reverse complement strand
TACAGCGAAGCCTGAAGTCTGCGGTGTACTCGCCACTTCAATCAGTCGGTAGATGTATCGAAGCAAAGGCTTGAGCGAGCTCGCCAGCACTCTCGAAGCACTCCGTTTGAGTTGAGTTTTCAGGAAATCTATTCACTTGCGCGCTTTGATTGGGTCTGAAACTCGAGTTGAAGCTACAGAGTAGTGGCTACTAAGAAGTGTACTGTAGTACAAACCAGGCAAAGTACAGTGCACGCCAATAAGACATTGACACCAAAATGTGAAGTAAAAAAAAGATCACTAGAATTTTTCCAGTTATTCTGAGACCTGACTTTGTCTACCTTTTCTCAAAATAATTTCTGATTTTGTCCGTTCGGGTAACCTCATGCGACCTTTCCTAGATATGTCGAGCATTTTCCTTGAAAAATCAGAAACTCAACATATTTTCAGGTCTTCCCAAGAGGTCTACTACGTCTGTCCTCGAAAGACATTTCCGAAAATTAATTTTGTACAGGGAACATTCATGCCACATTCATAAATTCACATTATAATCGGTTATAAACGGTACGTTTTTGGCGAGTTGCTCGTGCTGGGGTGGTAGACAATTCTTTCCCTTGTATAGAAATGTTTGTCTTCGGCAGATATCCCGAACTATTCGGTTTACATTTCCGTCTGTACCCTTCTAACTGCCCTTGTATTGGAAGATGCTGTATGTGCTGTCACTGAAATCGGACAAAAACCGAAATCACATCATTATTGCCTTCCTGCAAAAACAACAACTCTGACAGCGTAGGGCTTTACATGTAGGTACAGTACATGTAAAACAGTGCGCCATGACAATCATTTCAAAGCCGTCTATCATCAACGCATACATAATGTTAAACCACACCTCGAGGGTTTTACTTCGAAGTATCCTAGAGCTTCACCGGGCAATGCACGGCACTGTAAAAGTGCGTCTTCGAAAAAGTTTTTTCACATCTTGAAGTTCACGATGAGAGCTTTCTAGTGGTGAAATTTGAGATCAATTTAACCACTGCACGCCTCAGAACGACAATTAGAATTTTAGACCAATTCTGTACGCGCGCCAAAAACATAGGGATAGGTTAATTTATCTTGGTTAACGTATAGTTAGATTAATGGCTGGAGAAAACATAAATAATATTTATGTTTTCTCCAGGCCACAGCACACCAAATCATGCTTATGAACCTAAGTACGAATCCGGTTTTTCGAGTCTTAAACGACAGCTGTGTATCTTAGCTACAGATTGAGCTATTCTGTGCTTCAAGAAGTCGCACTTTGACTTCACAGCTCTCAGTGGCGCGAGGCACCCCGACAAAGTACGACTTTTTCGACTTTTTGATTTCTACCTGTACGGTAGTACTTTTTTCTTCCGCATTCATTTCTACAGTCAGATCCGGTGAATTTGAAGTAGAACATGGTCAATTTGCTATTTCTGACAAGTCAATTTGACTCACTTTGTATTTTTTGGACAACACTTTTTCCGCTTTTTCTCGAAACTTCGTTTAGATCCGAAATCAAGAGGTCAGAGTTTGAGAGCGATTATCTCGAAAAAGTCGAATGGTTCATAAGCATGATTTGGTATGCCATACTAAAGCTCATATTATGAGCTTTAGTATGTGGTCGATAAAACAAATCGTTGTTAGTAGCCACTACCTGGTACTCTGTAGTTTCAACTCGAGTTTCAGACCCAATCAAAGCGCGCAAGTGAATAGATTTCCTGAAAACTCACTTTCAAATTCGCCTTCTTCGGGACTCAACTCGAAGTGGGACAAGCGGCAGTGGTACCAGCCCATTGTCTTGAAAGTAGCAAGTACCAAGCGACGAGCTTCAATCGGAGCAGATCTCAGGTGCGTTAATCTTGATTAACGTATACGAACGATCAATTTGGAGGGGAGTAAGGCGGAAACGGCCAGCGACGGGGGCCGGGCCGAGGCAACGCACGCCGCGGGCGATGCGAGAACGGAGACGCCGGACAAGCAACCGCAGGCGGGCGTGGACACCCGAGCCGAGCTCACCGCGGACCACGAGGGCGAGCAGAGAGCGGAGTAGGCAGCGAACGACAAGGGAGACAAGCAAGGGAGTACGGCGGAGCAGGGGCCCAACGCGCATCAACCCGAGCAACCCAAACAAACAGGCGAAATGAACCAAAGAGAGATCTTTGTCGACATGATACTACGAGCGAGGAGCGGGGAGAAAGACGAAGGAGCGGAGACAGCGCGACAAGGGACGAAGTTCTTTGCGGCAGTGTACGGGCGGATGAACTTTGGGACAAAAGCGCAAAAGGCGGACGCTGGATACCGGAAGCTGGCAGGGGACGAGAGCCAAGGGATCGCCGACCTCTTCGCCACTTTCATCGAAGGGACGCAGCCGACATTCCGTGCATGGGAGAACGCGATGCAGGAGGTAGCGCGCGTGATGCACAGGTCGACATGGAGCATGCTCCAGATTATGGCATCCATGCGGGACCAAATGAAGCTCCTCCAAGGGGGCAACAACGGACCGTGGGCGCGACGCCGCAGGATGAACCAGCCTGAGCGAACCCTGCACCAGGAACAAGACTTCGTATGCGCACCGGCAACATACACGGACGGCAAAAGGAGCGAGATCGTCGCGCACTGCAAGAAGGAGTTCGGACCAGTCGCGGAGCCGCGCAAACGAACGGACCTGGAGCGGGACATCACGAACGGGATCGTGGAGGGCACAATCGTCACCAGACGGCTCCCTCAATTCCTGTGCAGAGTCTGCACTGGCGACAACCTCCTCCGCTTTCAGCTTACCAACAAAGCACAGGTAGAGGGACATCTGCATGGGAAACTGAATGACAACACTTCTATGTACGCTAACCGCCAGACAACGAAGAGAATCGTGGACGCGATAATGCTGGCATCACGCCAGCGCCGGGACCAGGACGACAAGTTGATCGAGCTACTCCGGGCGGTGAAGCGTGTGGAATACCACGCGGGCACGCACTCTTTGAACTTCTTTTTCTTCACACGCGGTGATGCAGCGAAGTGGGAGGGCACAGAAGTACCGTTCCGGCGCCAGAAGATCCGGCTGACTGACCTCAATCACGAACAGACAGCGGCGGAGAAGACAACCGGAAAGATCGACGCGTGGAGCAGACAACTCGGGACAGACGGAGCCAAGAACAGCGAGAACCGCTTCCGGTACAAGATTTAGCTGGTCAACGTGACCAGCTTCATGGATCTCGGTCACTTCCTAACCCTTCTCAAGGCCAAGCTGGGCGGCGTCGAGATGACACCATACTCGATCGACACGCCCGGACCCCAGCCCGAACACTCGCAACACTGGGAACTACAATTCGTGACGAGCGACTGCCTAGCGGTGCTGGAGCAGGTGTACAGGATCATGTGGGTCAAGCACCCGGTCCTCGTGCACCACGTGACGACCCACAATCAACAGCCATGCCTGATCTGCGGCGTCTCGGGCCACTTAGCGAGAGCTTCCAACACCAAGACCGAAGACCTAACGATCAAGAACGCCATTGTCTTCATGCAGGAGGACTTGCAACGGACGGCGGCAAAGATTCAATCGTTCGAAAGTGCAGCAGCCAAGCGCACAGCGTTCGAGAACCATGGCGACACGGAGAAGGCAAGCGAAGCGGCTGTACCGCCGCCACAGCATCCAGAAGGCATACAAGAGCCCAAGCAACCCCAACAGGAGACGAAGCCCAACATGACCGTACAGGAGCAGACCCCATGGACAATAGTCCAACGCAAAGACAAAAACGAGCAAAACAAGAAGGCGACTAGCCCGAAACCGACTGACAAGCAGGGCAAGTCCAGTGAAGAGGCGATCGAGATCGAAGAATACGACGAAGACGAAACCAGGGAGCAGCCGACCGAAGACAAGAGATGACCGGAAGTCACGGAGGCCAAGCCCAAAGTAACAGCAGCAGAGGTAGGATGGGCCAAGAAATTGCTGAAGCTGCGCAAAGAGACCAACGCAACCCAAGCCCAAACGGCAGAGTCGTGCAGGAACCAAGTTCAAGCGGCGGTGGAACTGGAAGTCGACGCGGATACATGGGACTCAACGGGACAGGTGCTCACGGCGATCGGAGCAACGCCAAACGCGACACCGCGGAGCGGCAACTGCTAGTACCACGCACTGGCCGAAGCGGTTCTGCTAAGCAGCTTTGCGGCATCAGAAGACGAGACCAAACTGACGACTGCGACCATCCTCATCAAGGGAGCAATCCAGGCGGCAGCAGAGCTGGGGTTCAAAAAGGAATTCGCAGCCTCAACTCGGGAGGCCTTACTAACCAATGTCAACAGGTGGAGCGCGGATATGACGGAGACGGAGTCGGAGCAAGAGGTACACACGTACTTAGAAGACATTGCGAAGAGCCCGTCCGGGAAGGCGGACTTCGTACCGTATCAGTACTGGGGAGGCGCCGAGACTCTCCTCATGGCGGCGAAGGCCGTGAACCGATCGATTTACATGTTGTCCGCGCTCGACGCCGGCAGATTCGGGTGCGTGGTTTTCAAGCCCGCCAATGCCGGAGCAGCCGGCCAACACTGGCGGACAGCAGTGGAGCTCACACTTGGTCAGAGGAATGGGTCAACACCGTGCGTGCCGCACGGCAACAGGCTCTCATGACCAGAGACGACTTCCCAGTGGTCCTCGGATACGAAGAACGGCACTACAGCAGCATGATCTATGTGGCGGCGACAAGCGACGACAAACCAGCGAAGCCACTCACCTCGCTACAGCGAGCAGCACAACAGCACCCCGAACCCAAAACGCCCCAGAAGCACAGGCAGCGACGTGAAGAGCACAAAGAGGAAGGGGACAGTCAGGAGGTACAACGAAACCTCTCCGATGATTTCGACGACGAAGAGGAACCCGACCCCGAAAACGACAACATGAGCCCCCCCCGGCGACGCCAGCGACACCATCCCAGAGTGCAACTGGGAAGCCGGAGACCGCCCGTGGGACGATGACAGCGTCAGCGTGCGATCAGAAAATCTACTGGATGCCATCGGCCACCCTGGAGTATCACACGAAGAGAAGCAGCAGCTGGCGCAGATCCTCGCAACCAACAGCGACAGACGTAAGGAACTGACCACATTCATGATACTGAGGCTTGACAGGTTGTCAACAAAGGAACGCGAATGGATGCGGGACGCGGACCTGGACGACGAGAATACGTGCAGAGCAACCCAATACCAATTCAAGACATCAGCCGAAACACTGGCCCAGTGGCAGCGGGAGATACGGCAGAACTGAGAGGAGGATAGCGAGGCGGCAGAAGACGGGAGAGAAGGGGCAGACGACGGATCGGGATCACTGTGGACGCCCTCGGACACGCCAGACAGGAACGAGTTCATGGGAGAAAAGCGCGTGCGAGAGAACACACCCACGGAGAAGGCCACGATTGAAGGCGTAGTGCTGAACAACCTCAATGCGGCGGTACCGATGAAGAAGACCAAGACACACCGACGACTGCTGGAAGACGGAGCAATAGTTCAGGAGCAAAGCGAGCAAGCACTGCGATGGCAAGACGAATGGAACGCACGACAAGGAGCGTGGAAAGCCGTCTATTCACTCGACTTCCCAACCTTCACCAGCTCGCAGGACACATGGTCCAAAGCGGCACTGGTCGCCACAGCAACGCTCACTAACTGGATGCGAGAGTCCACGGGACCGCACAACATCCTGAACCACCTCCGCGAACCAATCATCGCAGACATGACACAACATTAAAGAGGAGAGATCCTAGCGGCAGAGCTGAAGGCGCTACAGCAGGGGACACCGGACACAACACTCAAGACCATGCTCATCAACCGGGACGCGAAGATGAATGCGGCCGTCACGCAGCAGCAACACATAGCGATCCAGAACGCGAGAGCCGAGTGGACCATGCTACGAGAGCACAAGTACGGAGGAAGCAGACTCCTAGCACTGCGCGCAGAAGCGAAGCGAGCCGAGTTGGGGCGGCTTCTGCTGTGCGCGTATGTGTATCGGGAAGAAATCCAAGCTTTGAACGGAGTGAACGGAACAGCGCCAGGAGCCCGGCCGAACACATCCAGGAACTCAACAAGGCGGTGATCAACCAAAAGCAACTGGCCCAATCGCTGACGGAACTGCGCAACGAAGGTGAGTGGTCGGCTTTACCTCTGTTCTTTGCGGGGCTACAACTGGACGACGGCGACGCAGACATCGCCGAGACCGAGTACTAAGGGCTCCGCGGTGGGACTCAAAGCCACGGCTGAAGCAGCGGACACCAGCGACCTATTCGCGAAGCATAAGGAGTTGCACGACAACTTTGCCGGTCAAGTGAAGACAGAAGGCAGGAAAAAGATGAGCGAAAACACCTGAATGCTATCACAGAACGTACGGGGGTTCAAAAAAAGAAAGACACAAATTGCTAGAAGCGCGGAGAAGTGAGGAAGTAGGAAGGACATCATCACCGGGCAGGAGACGCACGTGACAACAAAGAAGCAGGCGAGCCAGCTAAACTAGTACTGGAACAGACACTGGGGCATCGCGGACGCAACAATCAAGACGACGTTCTGGGGCCTCGCAACCACCAAGGCTGCCGGAGTTGCCATTCTGATCAACCCGACGACGGCAGGAACAGCTCAGCCACACAACGAAGACGACTGGACGGACAGGCATGTGGCGATCAACCACAACTCCGTCATCTACGCGAACATCTACGTGCCGAACCTCAAACCGAAAAAGGAGGATTCTTCACGACGACCACAGCGACATACTCAGGAGCGGCGGACAAGCTAGTGATTGGCGGCGATTACAACTGCGTACAAGACACCGTGTGAGATCAGTGGAAACACGACGACAAGGCTCGCAAATCGGAGAACCCGGCGCTTGACAACATGTGCAGGACGCTCGACATTCACGACGCGTTCGAATTGGCACAGACGAGGACGATGCAACGCGGGAACCACACACTCACTTCACGTATTGGGCGGGACGACGAGCGAGCAGGATCGACGGCTTCTACGTGGCAACGGGACTCAGCAGGCTCGTGCAGTGGGAGCAGGTCGAGCTACCAAAGCGACAGTCAGACCACCAAGGTGTCGTACTGACACTCCAGCCTGCAGGACGAAGACGATGACAGGCAACCAAGCGGCAGCAACCGCGCCTACACTATCCGATCTCAACGACACGACCAGACCACGCTGTCGAACAGACGCAGCTTCATGTGCGAACACTGTGGGAGGGGATCAAAGTGAGCGACAGAGTGACGTGGGAGGAAGGCAGTGAACGGATCAAGGACAACATCAAGCGGATCACACGGGCGGAGAAGAAGAGGGTGCAAGCGGCGACACACCAGATACAGCAACAGGCCAAGAAGCCCCGCGCGACGCGAGGGAGCCACATCAACGCCAGGATGCTCGAACAAGCGGAGCGCAGCGAATACCGGTTCGGCATCTCACTCAAGTCATCGCACGCTCAGGTACGACGCTTTTCTCGGAAAGTGTCAAACTGGTCCAAATATCAAACAGTAACGACGCTGACAGCAAGGCACAGCCCGCACGTGCCATGGGCGTCGGTAGCAGACACCATGGCCGCGGAGTGGGAGCATATCATCAGTCAAGAACACGCTCCGATGCATGCAACGCGGAGAGCGCGTCTGTTCGACGCACACATACGCATCCCAGCAGAGCGCAAGGTGGCGCCTGAATGGAACGTGAAGCTGACAGAAGAGATCAAGACAGAGGAGGTTCTACGAGCAATCCGGTCCATGGCGCGGCTCAAAGCCCCCGGACTGGACCAATGACCGAACGACTTCTTCAAGGACTCCGGCGAGGCACTGGCACCGTGGCTCGTACCTGAGTTCAACACTATCCTGGCCGGCGCAGAGATGCCAGGCTCATTCGCGCAAGGGCTGATCATTCCACTTCGCAAGAACGGCGACTCGGACGACGCGTTAGACTATAGACCCATCACGCTGCTGCAGTCCTGCTACAAGGTCTTCGTGAAGGTCGTTGCAAACAGACTGCAAAACAGACTGGCGACGCTCATTGGAGTCACACAACGAGGATTCGAAAGAGCTCGACAGATCGAACGATCGGTGACGCTCATGCAGGCGGTGCTGCGCGAGACATACGCGGACGAACGCGAACAGTCGGACGAAGCACCGGTCGTCGTTCTACTTGACTTCACGAAAGCGTATGATACGCTGAGCCGGGAGTTCCTCATGCACTCCAGCGCTTCGGCTTCAAGATGGAGTTCGTACAGCTTATCGACAGACTGCACAAGAACACATCAGCACGCTTCTCGGTCAACGGGGAGCTCTCGGCCGCAGTCACAGTGCGATCAGGCATCATACAAGGGTGCCCGCTCGCGCCGCTACTCTTCATCATAGCGGCGGAGGCACTGGCGATCATGATCGAGGCAGACGAGTCACTGCCAGGCGTCCCAGTTCCAGGCGGCATAGGAGAGAAGGTGAAGGTCGCGGCGTTCGTCGACTACACTGCAGTATTCCTGAGACGAGCAGGAGCCATCCCACGGCTCATACAGCAGCTCAGCCTCTTCGAAGAGATCTCAGGACTGAAAGTCCAGCCCAAGAAGAGCGTCATCATCTCGCTCAACACGGCAGTGACCCGAATGGAGTTCACTGGAATTCCGATGCTATGACCAGGGAACACCACACGCTACTTGGGAGTGCACGTCGGCCATGGCGAGACATCGGCAACGAACTGGGAGAAATGCATCAAGGGACTGCAAGTCCGCCTGGTGAAAGCGGCGCAGATCGCAACGTCGGTAGTCGAGCAGATTAAGATCCTGAACGCCATCGCGATGCCAGCGATCCTGTTCACGGCATAGCTCTGCAAAGCGGACGACAAGACCATCCAACGACTCGAGAACTTGCAAACGCAATTCCTCTGGGACCGCAAGCTGACGACGGAGGGGAGACGGCACATGATCAACCCGGGGCTGCTCTTCTCACCCATACAGAACGGAGGACTGGGTCTTCTGTCAGTCAGGGTAGCAGTGAAGGCGATGCTGATGCGGCGGGCGGCGGGTGGCTCCTCGCAGACGACAGTGTCTACCGGACGTGCTGGCGTCAACTTCTGGCCCAAGGCCGGCGAGAGCGCAACGACAGCACACCGAGCACGCCCACGCACCGACGGCGGAAGGCAGAAGCAGACTGGAGCAACGTGGCTGGGACGGGAGTAGATCTGACCAACTGCCACTGGACAGCGCAAGAGGAGAGATCGGCCAACTGGAAGCAGAAGATGGGCGAGGTGCAGAGGCAGATGGGCAGCGCGGCGACATTGACATGGGAACCAACCGGAACGGCGATCCTGCAGATTGCTGAACCGATACCTGAGCGGGCCCACCAGTTATCCGACGTCATCCGGAACTACTAACCCACCTTCGACTGGGCAAACAACACGTGGATCGTGAACGGCGACGGTGAACAACTCCGACCACGAAAGCACACGCAAACACGACCGTGCAAGATCGCAGAACTGGCTGTCGAAAGACGGGACGATACAACCTGGCGATTCCGGCCATTGAGCACAGGCAAGCGCGAAACCAAGAAGAGTGAAAAACGATGGCGAGTACTGACCATCAGCATCATAGCATGCAGCCCATACCTCAAGATCGGCGAACACATCGCAGTGACCACGAGGGTACAGCTGTGGAACCCGATCAAACTCGAGCAGAAGTATGAGTGGAATACACGGGGCCAAGGCGTGGCAGTCGGTACAGCAGCAAGACGACCAGGACAAGAACAACAGTTCATAGCACTCCGGAAGCATCGCGACGCGCTGACATGGTCAGTCCTCGGCGGCAGCACGGAGGCCAGAACAAGAAGAGACATCGCGACGCTCGAGACAGCAGAAGAAAAGACAAGACTAACGCTGGAGGCCCACCCACTAGTGTCGGAGCTGATCTGGCAGGCGGCGAAGCAAACGGCCCCGAAACACCTGCTCGCGGAGCTGGACCGACAATGCAAGCGGCACCTCCGCGCAACCCTGGTCTACCCTCGCAGAGAGGCGGCAGTGGCGAAGGTCAAGGCGAGTAGAGACGACAGCACCTGGCACTACCACCAACAGCAGCAAACGATCAGCAGGGTGTGGGAGAGGATGAACAGCGCTACGCACTACCAATAATAGGTAGCGTGCCGCAGCAGCACGTTACAGCTCAACCTGTATCACGAAGTTCGGCAGCGGACAAGCGAATGCCCCCTGGCAGCGGGTTGCAGACGCCAGACGGAGACCACAGCACACATTCTGTGGAATTGCAACAGAGTAGTAGCAGCACGGACCAAACTTCTCGCCCAGTAGACCCAGCAACGCTTCGCAGCCAACACAGAAGCAGAACGACGACAGGCGGCGCTCCCGTACATTGCAACATGGAAGGCGCCCCCGCCGCCGCTGGGTTTTGTACGAGGCGCCCACGAGCACTACGGATTCCTGAGCGACGCGCACATGCCAGCCATGGAAAGGATATGGTTCGTCCTCATCTTCTCGGTCGTGGCGTCGCTTTGGCGGGCTCGCAACGAGACAGTGCACGAGCACATCGTCATGACACCGACTGAAGTAGCCGAGAGAGCGTGGTCGGCGGCAGTCAGACAAGTACGAGCAGTGTGCGACCAACGAATCCGACAGCGGGAGACGCGAGAAGAAGGCATCGCGCTCTGGCAAAGCATCAACATCACCGAGAACGCCGAGCCGGCGTACATGCAAGACGAGTGGAAGACAACCGGGCTGTACTTCAACGGCGGGGCGCGAGGCAACCCAGGACCAAGCGGGAGCGGATGGGCGATTATTCAGCCTGACGGCACAGGCTCATGGGAACTCGACGCGTGCGGCTACAAATACCAAGAAGAGCTGCAAACCAACAACTTCAGCGAATATGAAGCGCTCCGGGAAGGACTAGCAACGGTATGGCGACGCACCGACAGCCCAAGTACGCAACTACAAATACGGGGGGACAGCAACATGATCATCCGGCAGATGGCCGGACGAGCAACAACTGCAGCGACAGGCCTGCTGGAGAGCGCTCAACGCATGAAGGCGATCTGCAGGGAGTTTGGGTGGGTCTCCTGGCAGCACGTCCAGAGAGAGAAGAACAAGATGGCCGATTACTTGGCGAACGTGGCAAAGGACGGCAAAGGCCGACACACAATGGAGACGGATGAATAAGGGCCAGACCAGGCGAGAAGAGAACGAGTCAAAGAACTGATGAGCAATGACGCGGCGGATCAAGGGGGTGGCTGGGAGCCAAGCACCCTACTACAGGCCTTCCAGTAGGAACATCTATAGCGTAAGCAAATGAATCCACTTGGAGCATAAGTATCCTTAGCCACTTTTTGAGGTTTTTCGCTGGAGGCCTTTAAAGTCTGTGGATAAAATCCATACTGAAAACACGAAGCCAAGAAAAACAAAAATCCAATCTGAAAATCAATTTGTGATGTGTTGGACATCCTCCAAATCAGACACGATTTGAATGCCTTCTATATCAGTTTAGACGCTGATTAACCCACCATTCCCCGGGCTCCTCGAAAATCAAAATCCGAAAAGTTGACATGTTGTACGTACAACATGTGAATTCTCAATTTATACTACGTGTTTGAAAAGCCCGCTTTAAATGCGACGCCTGCGCTTGAAAAACGCGACATGGCATTTTTTCCTGGAGCCTCTCAGTGTTAACATGCTGGCTTAAACATGCTGTAAGCGTCGTATAATCGTGTGTTTTTGACAAGTCATGTTGTATGCCCAACATCAGAGAAATGGCCCGTTATCAAAAGTACCACAGTCAGGCTGTTCTTTGTCTGCAGTCATCAAATGAAACCAATATTTTCATGCCAACTTGCAACACTTTGTACTGAAAAAAGGGATTTCAAAGCCAAATGTATTGAGAAATCTACTGCTCTTGCACACACTCATCAATTCCGCACGCACACTCATCATTACTCACTCAAAGTTACCTGAGTCGCCAACGCTTTGGCGTGCGACAATCGTCCTGTCGTTAGTTTCCTCCAACTCAATGAGAGGACTAAAGGGCCAGCGCAGAGCTCGACTCCAACAGCTAGGAAGCTAGAAAGCTGTTGGGGTTGAGCTCTGCGCTGGCCTTT
>JAASGD010001234.1:0-12095 GCA_023334115.1 Globisporangium megalacanthum | reverse complement strand
TCCTTCATTCCGTCGTCTCGTCTGCCACCAGTGTCGAGGGGCCTCGCGGGGCGTAGCAGATACGTTGCCCGGGTGGCTCTTGCGTCTCACTCTCAATGAACGTATCGTTTGCTTCGTTTGTGTCTTCTGTCCTTGTTCGTCCTCGAGATCCTCGCCATCCTTGCTCCTCAGGGCTCTTCAGCGTCCTGGGGCTCGCGGGTCTTCGGCGTCCTTGGGCTCGCGGGTCTTCGGCTTGGGTTCTCATGTGCAAAATATGTAGACGTGCGCTTCCCACGCCTCCGCTGGGCAGCGGGGGCGGAGCGCTCGCGATCTTCTCTTGCTTCCGTTCTCAGGGCCACGCCGCCCGAAGGCGGCTGCGGCTTCCTGGGCAACGTCTCGCTCCCGGGGCTACTCTTGGCTCTCCGGGTCTGTGCCTGCTGACTGCATGGCGAGGAGCCGTTATCGTGCTCTGGTCCCCTTATCGAAACTCGTGGATCAGGTGGCCGCAGTTCAGGTTCTTCACGGGGACCCAGTCTGACTCCTCGTACCCCTTCCAACGGACGAGGTATCCCTTGGACCTTCGAGCGGTGCGGGTCTTCTTCACCCAGCGCACGTCCAGAATGCTCTCCATCTCGAACTCGCCGCTCTCGTCCTCGGGTTCCCAGCTGTCTCCGTGGAGGAGGACTGCATCGAACTCGGCGTCTCAGTCTACGTGCTCCGGGGGTAGTGTGGGTCATTCGGGGTTGGTGTACCTTGCATTGAGCCGACTGACGTGTACCCAGGGTAGAAACAGTAGTCTGCCCCGGGCACTTTCAGCCTACACCAGAACTCCTCGTCCTTCTTGATCACGCGGAAGGGGTTGTGCCAGAGGTGGGCAGCCTCTTCGAGAGGCCGGGGCTAACCCGGGCCATGAACAGCCAGACTGCGTCGCCCACTTCAAACCTGTCTTGAGCATCTCGGGGAGGCGGTTCCAACGTTGAGCGTGGGCCCGGGCTCGGTCGCGTTTGGCTTGGGCCTGCAGTTCCCGGGCCACGCCCACGGCAAGCTCGTATTGGCGTTGGTTCTTGAGCCTCCAGAAGTAGCTTTTGCGTTGCTCGAGCTGGGTGGGGGGCTTGCCCAACATGGCCGACAGCGTCGTCTTCGCGTCCCACCCGTGCACGAGGAGGAATGGTGTTTCTTTCCGCGTGGCGCCGTAACTGGTGTTGATCGCGAACATGAGTCGCTCGGCGATGTCGTTTTGGCTGGGGTCTTCGACGTAGGCACGGATGATCTTTACCACCGTCTGAACCGAGCATTTTTGCTGGCCGTTGGCCTGGGGTCTGTACGACAGGGTCGCGCGTTGCTGACTGCCCATCATATCGCGGAAGTGCAGGAACACTTCGCTCATGAATTGAGGGTCTTGGTCGTGTCAGATGCCCGATCTGGCGCTGAACCTTCTGAACACCACCCGTTCATAGGGCTCGGCGACTTCTTGAGCTGTCGTCGAGCACATGAGCTGGCACGTGCAGAACCCCGAGAACGTGTCTTATAACAGGAAGAGGGCCGTATCGCCAGGCCGAATTGGAGATCGTGAGTGTCGAGACGGCGCCTACTGATCCTGACTGGGAGGTTGCACATACCGAGACGGTGACGGTCGAGGCTGATGTCGAGACGGCACCTGCTGACATTGAGTCCGATGTGGTCGATGTCGACACGGCGCCGGCTGACGCGGACACTGAGGTCGCCAATGCCGAGACCGTGCCGGCGGATGTTGGGTCGGAGGTCGCCGATGACGAGACGGTGCCGGCTGAAGCGAATGCAGTGTCGCAGCACGAGACCGCCACCAATGGTGATGAAGCAGCTGTTGCAGTTAATACTGTCGATGTGGTTGATGCTCCTGTGACTGGAGCGATCGTGAAGGTGGTAATTACGGTGTCGGTGTCCGCAGTATCCGAATTGGCGCCGAATGTGAACGCCTCTGAAGCAGCAGACACTTTGGAGACGGTGGGATCGGCACGATGTGACGATTCTGCTGATGTATTGTCCGAGGGCGATGCGTCTTTGGGTGACGTGATGTTCGAGTTTTAGCAGCAGTTGCTGTGCTCGAGAGAAAGCTGACAGTCAGCGTTTGTGAGGACAATAGAGTCCGAGTGACGAAAGAGGTGACGGTACGGGGTACGCAAATCTAGTTGGCCCGTGGTCGATTCTTGCCTCCCTCTTACTGTTGAGTGTCAACACAGTCTCTTTCACCTCTGTATGAGGTAGCAGGCAGGCGCGTAGGACGGAAGTCCAACGCACTTCCATCCTACGCGCCTGCCTGCTACCTCATACAGAGGTGAAAGAGCCTGTGTTGACACTCGCACCTCAACGCGTTAGTTACTGTAATTGGGTTCAAGTTAAGCTGGAAGATGCTCATCCAACCAAGCTAGCTCTTCAGTCATCCCTTCGCTCTCTCACATTCTCGTCGTGCTCGTTTTTCTCGCCAGCCTCCCGCTGGTCAAACCTTGGGAGTAGACACAGCTCTGTCGATCGGTAGCCATCAGAAGGTATCAGACAGACAGACAGACAGCAGATACGAAGCTGAAGAAACGGAGAAGCGATGCTAGACAAGACTGGAGGAGAAAGAGTTCAGGTCGGCTAGTTCACTAAAGGCGATCTCCTCACACAGTCAAGTCTTCCAAGTCGATCGGACTCATCGGCTCGAAGCTGTGCGAGCGGCTGCTGATCGCTGTCGCCGGGGGCGTGTAAGTTTCGGAGCTGCGTGAACCCGACGACTTGCGGCTCGCTGGGGCGGCAACTACCGAGTCCGACAGCGGCGCAGAGTCCACTTCCAAATTGTGCTGTGGGTGGGCGCTCACTAGCTTGCTCAGCGCCTGACGCATCATGGCAATCGAAACCTCTCTGCCCTGATCATTCGATCCCCGCTGTGTCAAGCCCACACAGAAATTTATCAAGATAGTCAGACCCTAATGTGCACAGCAACGACGTTGACGGGAGGGGGTGTATGACACATCCAATCACGTACCTGTTGCAGGATCCGCAGCACATTCTCGTTGCTCTGGATCGAGATCAAGAGCGCCTCTGAGAAGCTCGACATGCTAATGTCGTCCAGGTCGATGCCCACGGCGGCAACAAAGTTATTCAGGTACACGTCGTGGATGATCAGCTCGTCTGCGAGCTCTGGGTACTGATACCGGAACGAGTCCGCAGCGATGAAGTGATCTGGATCCCAGCGTGGCCAAATGTCGGCTCGCGCTGCTGTCTGGACCTTCGCGAGCTCGCGCGAGAGGCAGTCGCGTAACCGCGACCGCATGCCGCTCGTCCACACGAGCGTCGGTGCGTTGATATCCTCAGTGGACTGAAGCTGCGAGATGAATCGTTCGGGCGACACACGCAGGATCTACGCACACAAGAACTCACCAGTTAGCCACCTTTCACAGGCTCTCAACGCCAGTAGCAAGAGAGAGAGACGCACCCGCACGAAACTCGGCGTGAGCAGCTGCTTGAGCACCTGGAACGTCGGCGCCGACTCGCTAAAGTTCCGCTCGTTCAGACACGCTCGCAGCGTGAGAGCTGCGCCGCGTACGGCGCTAAAGTAGCGCGACTGTCTCCGCTGGAGAATTACAGGCGATTCGCGGTTCGTGTCTTCCACAGAGGCAGCAGTCTCAGCGACGTCGTCGGCTGGACAGAACGCACTCGTCTCGATCAAGTGGAGCAGGCCGCCGCTCTCGACCACGACCGCACGCAGCTCGTCGTAGAAGCAGAGGTTAGAGAGGCAGTTGAGACACACCGCTGCTGCTTCTTCCGAGTAGCTGAGGATCGTCTTCCGGGACGACAGCTCGAGCAGCGATGAGACGACACGCGGGTTCTTCTGGATCGCTTGGACCCCCGCCGGCTGCGCCGACAGCGTCGTGAGCACATCTGTGACACGGTACAGCAGCACACGCGCAGTGTGCGCTACGCCCTTCTCGCTCCCAGACTTGAGTAGTTGCTGGTACGACGGGTTCAGCATGCGCTCGAGCGCCTCACTGAGCACCGCGAGCCCGCGTTCTTCCAGGAACCGCCGACACGCCGGTGTGTTAACGCTGCGGTCCTGTGGTGCGCTCAAGATCGCAATGAAGAGCTCGAGTGCCAAGATACCGCGCACTTGGTCACTCTCTCCAAGCAGCGACCGCCGCAGCGGCACCAACAACGACTCGTAGTGCTCTTTCTTAATCGCCACGTCAGAGCAGCTGGTCGGGACGAGCTTCACGAGCGCTTTCAGGATCATCACTTGCACTTGCCATGGCTCAGACCCCGACCGCTTCACTGGCGACGTCGACCCGCTCGCGCCAAAGACCGACTTGGCGCGGCCGAGATCTGCGAGTCGCAGGAACAGCTCGTTGATGAGACTCGTGTACATTCCGACCGTCCACTCCGTCAGGAACTGCCCGTCGCCTTTGATGTACGACTGGAGAAAGATGTTGCCAATGAACATGTCCTCGTCGTCGTCGTCATCCACACCGCCCGTCCCCACGCCGTTGCTAACGCCGTTGCTTGAGAGCGTAAAGTGCGCGTCGTGCTGGTTCTCACTCGACACGGCCACGTACTTGTTCTTCAGGTACCGAAACAGTCGAATCCGCTGCTTCCGCCCCCACTTCACGTCCGCTGCACGCTTCTTGTGTGCGTTGAACACGTCTGCAAAGGCGTCCGCCGAGCTGGACGCCAGCAGCGGACCCATGCCGCACCCACCACAGCCCAGCGCTTCGTCGAGGATGTCGTGCAGCTCCGACTTGGACGACCGGTCAGCAGCTCCCGCTGTCCCAACGCCACTGCCGCTCACTGCACGACTCATCCGCGTCGACAGCGCAAAGTGCTCGCGAAGGAACTCGGCGGCTTGGAGGCACATGCCCATTCCGTTCGGGTCGCAACTCGCAAACAAGAGGTAGACGAGTGCGAGCGACTTCCAGTTCGCGTCCGAGACTGGCGACTTGCTCGACGCGCTCGGGGGACTGAGCGACAGCGTCAAACCACTGGTGACAGGGACGGCGCTGCTGTCGAGGAGCGAGAGCTGCTTCAACAGCGCCAGGATCTGTGAGACTGTGATGTGGTCCAGTGTCTCAACTGCGAGCAGGCGGCAGAGGAACGCGCGCTTGGGCCGCACGAGCAAGATCGTGTACTTGGACCGGCGGACGACTGCGAGGAGCACAGTCAAGCCGGCTCGGAGCAGCGCGTCGTTCTCGTTGTTCACGAAGCTCTGCTCGTCGTCGCCGTCCACGAAACCCTCGTCGTCGTCGCTGTCCTCGTCTTCTGTGTCCAGGTTCGAGCCGGTCCGG
Source organism: Globisporangium megalacanthum (assembly GCA_023334115.1). Lineage (NCBI taxonomy): Eukaryota > Oomycota > Peronosporomycetes > Pythiales > Pythiaceae > Globisporangium > Globisporangium megalacanthum. The sequence goes on along the minus strand of JAASGD010001234.1, from coordinate 6,822 downwards.
GAGCTCGAGAGCGTGCTGAGGAGCGCTGGGTCCGACAGCACGTTCACCACTGCCGACGCTACGAGCGCACTGAGGCGGTTCAAACTCTCGGACGGCGCGTTCCGAGTCGTCGCGATCGCCGTGTGGAGCAGCAGCAGACACTCGCGCACAAAACCAAGCGAGTAGCTGCTGTGGTGCTCGAGCATCGAGAGCACGTGGCGGATCGGGAGCTGGCCGTGGAAGAGCATCGCGTACCGGCGGATGATGAGCCGGAGGCACCGCACGCACAGGAGCTTGCGCTGGGCGTTCAGTTCCACTGCGAGCTGGTCCGAGAGGTGCCACGCGAGCACGATCGGCTCGACGACCTCGTACGCGTTAGCGAGGTCAGCGATCTTTGGGATCAGGCGTTCGATAAAGTACCCATTCACGACGAGCTCGCGCTGGATCGACTGAAAGTTCACGTAGAACATGTCGTGGTCCCACCGAGCGATGCTCCCAGACGACGCGCCTGGGTCGTCAGACAGCAGCCGCCGCTTCTGCTCCAGAGCTTCAATCTCAACGTGAAGCGCGTGTCGCAGCTCGGAGCGCATTTCGTCGCGCCACACAAGCTCAGGCCGCTCGTGGTCCACGAGCACAGCTTCGACGATGTTCCGCCACTGCTCCCCTTGGGACCGCGCGTCCCCCAACCAGCGCTCGAACGCCCCACCGACGAGCGTCCGCGTGCTCGCAGCAGTCGACACGATCGTCATCCGCTGGCGCGGCTTGTCGCTTCCGGTCTTCATGTCAAAGTCGAACGAAAAGTGCGGCAGCGACCGGTTCGCACGCGTCGCTTTAAACGCACTCGACGCTGTGTGGCGCGAGATGAGGTCGAGGCTGCGAGTGTCGGCTGGGATGAAGAGCTCGACTGGGAAGATCCGGTACATGGCCTTCTTCGACCGTGTGTTGCCAGCGCAGAAGAGCTCGACCAAGTCAATGCACTTGTCTTGCTGTCCACGTGCAGCGTTGGTCGGCGTCAGCTGCAGGTCGTCTTCGTCAACGACGCCATCGTCGTCCTCACTGTCGGTCTCCACCTGCGCCTGTGGGACCAACCGACAGTCAGCCAGCCAGTTCAGTTCGATTCACCCATCACCCACGACACACAAGAGGATGCCCAGCGAGAACCACAGACCACTCACCGGCTCCGAGACGGCCGTCGAGAGTGCGTAGAGGAGCGCTCCGTACTCGCGCGCTGACTCCTGGAGCTCATGCACTTGCTCCAAGTCGATGAGCACAAAGAGCTCCTTCACGAGGTCGATCGCCGCGTCTTGGAGCTCCCGACTCGGGTGGTGGCACAACTCGAGCAGCGAGATCCGCGCGTTCAGCAGCGACCCGACCGCCTTCCAGCGCCAGAGCCAAGCGAGCAGACCGATCCTTGTGAGCATGCTGTATGGGAGGAGAGAGGGGAGGAGGGAGAGGCGACGTACCTGGGTGCGCGTGAGCAGGTCCGTGGTGCTCCGTCGCGTGACGAGCGCGAGGTGGAAGAGCTGCAGCGTGTGGCTCAGGATGCGCGCCTTGTCGGCCGACAGCACTGGCTCAGCACTGTAGTGCACGAGGAGCGCTCGGAGCTGCTCAAAGCCGCCGCTGTCGCCAAAGTTCCGCCGGTTCGCACTCTCCCACTTGTCGCCCTTCTCTGTAATCTCGACGCCAGGACACGCAGTGACGATCGCCAGCAGCGTGTCGAGCACTGCAAGCTGGAGCTTGGGCGACAGCCGCTGAGCCGAGCAGAGCTGAGCGAGTCAGTAAGAGTATAGAGCTTCACTGCGTTTGCATCTCTATTGCACAGATCCACACACAGAGACACCGACGCACCAGACAGCTCAAGAACGGCTTCAGGGAGCACTTGGCGCACAGTCGGTAGAGCTCCCGCCAGCGAATTACGCGCTGGAAGCTCACGAGGAGCTGTTCAATCTGCTCACTCGACAGCCACCAGAAGGTCCGTCCATTCGCTATGACTCAGTCCGCCACGACTCTACGCCCAGTGTTTCATAGACAAAAAGCGTCAACACGCACCAGGTCTTCGTTTGCACCGCGCTCTGTGCGCTCTGTCTGCTCCTGCAGCAGCCTCAAGACGACGTCGAAGAGCTTGTGGTCTTTGACGTCGAACGCGTCCTCTGGCGCTGCCACTGGTTGCTACGCGATCACAGGCGTGCGTCAGTAAACATAACACAGTGTGTGTTATCATTGCAATCACTCAGTGATAGCGCACACCTCGAGTGGAAACATGCGGCAAAAGGTCTGCAGCGCAGTCAGCGCCGCCTCCTTCTCGCCGCCTTTGAGCGCCACGACGTCGCGGATCGCCGCCTTCTGCTCCACAGACCCGGCTTGGCCCATGGTGTCTGTGGCAGCTCTTGTTCGTTCTTGACTCGAGAGATGCTCGCTCGCGTGGAGCGGTTGGGCTTTGCCTTAGCTCGCCAGTAACACGCACGTGTCTGCGCTCGCAGCTGCTGCGCGAAACTGCCGGGTGGGTGCGGTTTCTTCTCGCGAGTTTGATCTGATTTGCATGCGGCGGAAATGATAGTGATAAAATTCAAGTAATCCGTGACTTGATTGAGCAGAGCTGCTGACCAAGTCCAGCACCAAATGGGGCTTGAGTGAGATGCTGTTTGTCGATTTCGCACGGCTTTATGAACACTCAGAGAGCTGACATAGGACATGAGCTTGCGTGCGCCCGTTCACTGTCTTTGAAGGAGAAACGTCGCTGGAGATCCTGGAGAATGACTGCACGCATGCCGACTGACGTGATGACGGCATTTCGGAGCCTGTGAACGCCGTATCGAGCTGGTACTGTACTGGTGTCGTTGGACACGTGCACGAGTGGTAGCGAAATGGGTTCCCAAGTGGACGAGAACTGAGCATGGCTGGCATCACAGTCGTTATCCATGAGGCACCAAGTGCGAACCATCTTGAAGCAGGATCGATCGCTCCAGCAGCCTGTCGAATTCATTTTTCTTCAGCTCGCGTGCGAGGTGCACGAGGTGTGTCACCGTCGGTCAGCGACAAGCTCTTCCCTCTTCTTGACCCGCATTGCCGTCCAAGACGGCTCAGCTCGCACGTCGACGCGATTGGGATCCACGACGACGTCGCGCTCAGTCATCACCCATACTCCGCGACACACGAGCTCGACGCGTTCACGAACAGCGTGTCGGCAGCCGGCGGCGAGAGTTGGATGGAAGACGTGCTCAAGGTCCTGTGCCAGCTCAAGCTCACGCACAGTACCAACGACGAGATGAACCGCGACTTGGACTTTGATCAAACGTAACTTACTCGTGTCACTTTCTGTTCCGCAATCGAATCGATCCACCACGTGGAATACATCGCGGGACAGTGCAGCCATCCGGAAAATCCTCCCGAGAATATCAACCTAGTTTCAGTATAGGTGCGTCCTGCATACAAATGCACGATGGCGGCACTCGTCGATTTTCGCGATCTCGCGGCGCCGCAGTTTTCGCTTTTTGCACATTCGTGAGTACAGGAGCTGTTCCGTGCGCAGGTTCCTTGGACAACGGAACCGCAGCAGCAGCAGGAGAAGAGAGAGCGACACAAGCGATGAACCGACAGACGCTGGCGGAGGGCACGAGCCTCCATGACGGCCCCGTGCCGCTGTACCTCATGGAGGAGATTGCGCGTACGGATCTTGTGTGCTGCTTGTGAGAATGGGGGAGGGGTCACTCTCTCGATGCAGGGGCAAAAGGACGAGCGAACTAACGTGATACTTATGTGGGTGTGGGTGGGTATCTGGTGGGTGGGTGATCATTGAAAGGCTCGACAAAGGAGAGCGCACGTGACGCTGAGAAAGTGGCGGACTTTATGCTCGCGCGGCTCAATAAGAGCAACTTGATCGTCAAGCTGAAGGCGCTGCAGCTCATTGCGGTACATCACATGCCCTGTATGAGTGCCTCGCTATGACTGCCAGTGGTTCACACTGTACTGTACTGTCCTGTGTACAGTACTGCGTCCGTGAAGGGAGCCCCGCGTTCTCTGGCGCAATTCGCGAAGAAGAACAAGACATTGCCGCGTATCTGCGTACGTTTGGGTTGCTTCGGAGTGTGTGTGCCGTTCTGGGCTATGAGACTGGGACAATGCGCCTGACAGCCACGTGCCATGTCTGGTGGGTGTTGGGTGGGTTGTGGGTGCTTGTAGAGTACACGGGGCCGCCCGATCCAGTGTATGGGGACGAGCGCTACCGCCGCATTCGCGTTGCAGCTCAGGTATGTGCTTTACTCTTCACTCACTAAGGGCCTCAGTTGAGTTCCTCCCTGTCGTCTCTCTCTGACCGACGCGTGGGTGTTGTGTGGCCCTCAGGAAGCGCTCGTGTGTCTGAACGACGGCAGCCTCTCGCGACACACGGACGTAGCGCACAGTGGCGGACCCGGCGGCGTGTGGCAGTCGGGGGCCGCGAACGACGCACCACCGGCGCCGTACCGCGATCCGTCGGCGTACAGTGGTGCGGGTCCGTCATACGGCGGTCCTGGTAACACGTTTGAGCACCCAGAGCAGCAGCAGCACCAACAGCACGGCGGCTACGACCACCAGTCAGCGCCACAGCAGCACGGTTGGGCGAACAACGCTGGCGCTGGTGGTCACCAGTACGCTCCGTCGCGTCCAGCGCCGTACCAAGACACGCCGTCTGGGTCGTCGTACGGCGGCAACCCGTCGGGAGGCTACAATAACGGGCCGCCGGGCGGAGGTGTGCCACCATACGGCGGCTACGGCCAGAACCTCGGCGGTGGCGGTGGCTACGGCCAGAGTAGCGCTGGAGCGTACGGCCAAGCGAGCGGGGACCACGGAGGTGGTGGCTACGGCTACACCAACCCCGGAGCTCCAGGCGGGCAACCGAATGCGAGTGGACTCAACTCGTGGTCGGCCACACCGTCGACAGGGCCGCCAGCCAAGGTGTCTAGCAGCGGCATGTGGAGCAGCTCGGGGTACCAGAAGAAGGACCCGACGTCAGCGGCGGACCTGCCACGCTACCACGCGTCGAGCTTGTCACGCGACAACCGGCCGACAGTGCTGGTAGGACACTCGCTCAACTTCCCCAAGCCGATGGGCGGCGGCGTTGGCGTTGGCGTTGGCGGTGGTTACAACGGACCGACCGGTGGCTACAACAACAACAACGTTGGCGCATACGGTGGCAATCCGAGCAGTAGCTTTGGTGGAAGCGGCGCGTACGCTGGAAGCGGTGGTGGTGGCGGCTACGGTGGTCCGAGTGGCGGCTACGGCGGGAGCGCAAACACTGCCGGTGGCGGCGGCGGGTTTGGAAGCAGCCAGTCGATCGGCGCACCAGGTTTCATGGACAACACGAGCCGGTTCAGCAGCAACCGAGGCATGGGCATGACCAACACGCAGCCGCTGAACGTGAACCAAGCGCCGACGACGAAGCTGGGGAAGACTGTGGAAGGGCTGAAGAAGATTGGGAACGAGGCGCGAGAGCGGTGGGATCGGCGCAACATGGACAAGTCCATGGCGTCGTCGCTGGCGGACCACGACGAGCTCCGAGCTGGGCAGGTGATGGACCGCGGGTACCAGTACCAGCCGAACGCCCAACACGGAACTGGCGGCGGGGACACGAGCCGGGACTACGAGCGCGGCATGATTGACAACCTGTGCGCGTCAGTCGGACTCGCACGCGCGCCACCAGCAGACGGACTGAAGCGGTTTGTCGACTTGGCGCAGACGCTCGACGTGCAGACAATCGGCGACATCTTGCTCGACAAGCTCGAGGACGAGTCGTGGCAGGTCCGCCTGAAAGGACTGCATGTCGTCGTGGCGCTGCTGGAGTCGCCGAACGGCGCGCCGTATATGGACTGGTTTGAGGACAACGTGGACGTGCTGGAAGAGGTGCGGAGGTGACTGGATACGAAGTAGCACGCTCGGTGCTTCAAAAGGGATGATAGTGAGTAGGGGGAGCTGACACGCTGGTCTGGTCGCTTCGTGGGGATGCGATTCTAGCTCCGGAAGGACACCAAGCCAAGCGTGGTGTCCAAGACGCTTCAGGTGCTGCGTATCCTGGGCTTTGCGGATGAGGTCGAGTCGCAACCTGTCGTCCAGAAGCGTTCGTCCTCGCGTGCGAACCGGTCGGACATCGTCTCGACGGCGCACGCGTCGTCGCCAGCGCACGCGCCAGGCCACCACCACCAGCCAGCAGCGCACGAGGAAGTCGACTTGCTCGGGTTTGGATCCCTCAGTCTGGAGTCGTCGGCGCCCGTGCCACAGGTGGTCTCGCAGCCGAACCTCTACGCGTCCCCGCGGTCGTCTGCGCCAGTGCAGGCGCTGCCAGTGCAGCAGCAGGAGGTGTCGGTACGCGTCGCAGTTCGTACTAGAACCACCTCTCGATGTCTGTCGCCTGACTGCTGACCGATCGATGCCTGTGTGCATGTCACAGCTCTTGGACGACTTTGACCCGTTGGGCTCCTCGAACAGCTCCAACTACGGGGCTCAGCTCCAGCATCAGCATCACCAGCCGCCGCCACCACAGCAGCAGCTGTTCCACGGTCTGGTTGCCGCGCCAGTGGCAGTGCAGTCGTCGGCTTCTGCGGTCCCGCACGACGAGCGCTCGCAGACGCTGAGCCACTTTGGGAAGGACCTCTTCACGATCGCCAACTCGCCGCGCAACTCGGTGTCGTCGTCGGACGGAGCAAACGCCGGCGGGGAGAAGTCGGCGTTCGGGTTCATGTAGAGTAGCTAGCTAAGCTCACTGGTGGGCGTTCGTGTGGAGGAGAAGGACGGGGAAGGAGTGAGGGAAGGAGGAGAGGGGGGCTGTTTCGTTGAACAGCAACATGTCGCCAGCGAGTGCAGCGGTCCCTC
>JAASGD010001233.1:0-12101 GCA_023334115.1 Globisporangium megalacanthum | reverse complement strand
CTGAATTCATCTTTAAGCGCCTCCCTAATGTAAATCTCCATACTAAAATCTCCCCTTGGCGCTGGCTTGGTGTCCACTCATTTCTGATGATGTCACCCCTCGTCGACTCACCGTGATGATGTCATTTCCGGCTTCACACGTTGCAGATCGGTGTCCCCAATGTCGCTAAGTTCGTCGAAATCCCCAAAACTACAGTTCTGATCTCCGATAGTGATAAAACTCCGGAAATTGACGCCCGCTTTACCACACCCGCCCCTTTCCTCTGGGCGATCGGTGCAACTGGGAGTCCCGAGGATCAATGTTTTAGCCGAGCTCCTGCGGATCCTCCGCTTCGTACTGGGTAGCTGACTCGTTCGATCGATCCGACCCTTTGATCCGATCGGTCGATCCGCTTGAGCGATCCGATCGGCCGATCCGCGGTGAACTTGATTGTCGTGTCGATCCGGCCGCCCGATCCGATCGGCACACTTAATTACCGATCTGGCCGCTTGAAATCGGCCCTTCATTTCTGTCGTCAATCCCGGAGGTCCCGAATCGCAGCAGGGGTCTCTCGCAAAAAATCCCTCTCCCTTTCCCGCTCATTCCTTTCCGAGCAGACGAGCATGAGCGCGCACGACGACGCGCACGGTAGCGACGGACACGAGCCGACGGGCGACAGCGGCATGGGCGACAGCAGCGACGACGCCAGTAGCAGCGACCAGCAAGCGGCTGTGCCAGTCTCGAGCGGCGACGTTCAACAAACGGCCGCGTCGACTTCGACCAGCGATCCGCCAGCGGCTTCTTTGACCTCGGCCAGCGGCGATCAGCAGGCAACACAGCCGATCGCGGGCAGCGATCCGCCGGCATCCGCGCCGATCCTGAGCGGCAGCGATTCGCAAGCAGCGGCGAGAGATTCGTCCGGGCGGTCAAGTGGCTCGTCGGCGGCAGAAGATGGTGAGTGTTGATGTCTGGGTCCCGTTCTCTACAGATCTTCATCTCACGCGCTTGCTTTTCTCCGCAGCTCGTGCTCGTCTCGCGTTGCGGAGCCGTCGTCAAGAGGCTGAGGAGCTTTTAGGCTCAGCGTTCGTCGCGTTTGACGGTCAGCGTGGGAACTTTACCCCGGACGATCTTGACACGCTGGTCTCCGTCTTTTCACGCCTTCTCGCGGTCATTGCCACTCCTTCCCTGGCCGTCACCACGCTTGCCGACCGTGGTGGCGACGATCCCTGGCAGCTGGAGGCTTTGCGGTCGGAGATCTGCGACCTTGAGCAGACGGCTCAGGAGCTACAGAAGAGCTACGACGCCGAGCAGGCGACCACTCGATTGCAGCGCGCCACGAGAGCGTTCAGCGAACGGCGAAGCGCGAGCAGATCGCCATCGCCGAGGAGAGGCGGCGCCACGCGCAGGCGCTCTTGGCGGCCGAGAACACTGCTACGCACGCGATACGGGAGCTCAAAACTCAGAAGGACGCGAATCGCCTGATGAAGGCAGCGGAGGGGCGTCACGAGAGGACGCTGGCGCTCGTGGCGGCGGCGCGTGACACGCTTCGTCTCGAAGTGCAAGCTCACGAGACCGCCGCCAGGGATCGTACCGAGACTTTGCGGGCTCGCGATGCCCAGATCGCGAGGCTTGAGCAGGAGGTCGACGAGCTCGAGGGTGCCAGGTCCACGCGTTTACAACAAACGGAACAAGCGATCGAGAAGTACGTCGACGAGGTTCGACAGTTGCGAGCCGATCTCTCTCAGGCTCGCGAGTCGGCGAGGCGGGCGGACGAGACACGTCGCGTCCTTGGCGCCTACGTTTCTCGTCTGGTTCCGGCGATCGAGACGGTCGAGACGATCCGCCGTTTATCTGCGGCTTTCACCACGACGGCTGCAGTCACACCTGATGTAGTGAGCGCGCTTTCTGACGTCTCTTCAGCTCTTGTCGGCGTCGGATCGCCGCGCTCGGACGACTCCGACTCCGGGTTGCCGCCTGTTCCGCGTGCCCCACCGTCGACACCCGGCTACTCTCCTTCGGCTCCCAGCATCTCCTCTGGTACGGTACGCTCGACGTTTCTCTCACACAATGGTCACCAATCTCACGCGCGCATCCCTTCCTTGCCCGCAGACGTGCCGGACGCTTCGGTTGCGCTAGTGGCTCTCGCCTTGGAGGTTCCCACGCACCCGATCTCGTCTCTACCACTCTCGTCGTCGAGCTCCGGACCCACTCGCGTCGGCACCCAGGCTCTCCGGTCGTCGAGCGATGTGTCCGTTGCGTCTCTTCCTGCCTCGGCAGCCATCCATTCGAGCCAGTCGGTGACGTCGTCAGCCGTGACCTCCGGGGTGCCCCAGACTGCCGTTCTTGCGAACGTGCCAGCACCGATCGCGACGCAGGATCGGGCCGGTGGCTTGTCTGCCGTTGCTGGCTCTAAGAAGAAGGCTGCACCAGCGCCGATCGCGACGCAGGGTCGGACTGGCAGCTTGTCTGCAGCCGCTGGCCCCAAGAAGCAGACCGCATCGATGCCGATCGCGACGAAGGATCAGACCGGCAGCTCGTCCGCCACGGCTGGATCCAAGACGCAGGTAGCGTCGACGCCGATCGCGGCTCAGGATCGAGCTGGCAGCTCGTCCGCTGACAGTGGCTCCAAGAGACAGGCCGCGTCGACGCCGATCACGACGCAGGATCTGATAGGGGGCTCGTCCGCTGACACTGGCTCCAAGAAGCAGACCACATCGACGTCGATCACGCCGCGGGATCGGGCTGGTGGCCCGTCTGCCGCTGCTGGATCGGGGACGCAGGCTGCGTCGTCGTCGATCGCGACGCAGGGTCGGGCCGGTGGCTCGTCTTCCGCTACTGTTGGGTCCAAGAGGCAGGCTGCGGCGTCGGCTGTCGTCGCCAAGAGACCCAAAACGTCGTCAGCCGATCCACCTTCGACCGCAGCAGTGCCGGTGGCCGCACTAGCCTCCGCACGCGGCTCAGGGGTTGCTGCTTCTCCAGCGATCGCGTTGCCTGCCGTTCGCCTCCCGGCTTCCACTGTGGATCGGCTGATACGGATCTTCCCAGGAGTCGCGGTCGGTGCCACCGTGACACATCGGTACGCTGCGCTCGACCACAGTGTGTGGCCGTTCGCGCCGCCAAGGTCCGCTGACGCGCCGCGCTCGATCGAAGACTTGCGGAGGGTGATCGCCCGCATCCCCTACTTCTCTGTTCAGCCGGTCGCCCAGCGTTATCAGATGCAGGTGCGTCAGGCCGCCGGATCGCCCGTCCTCCTATTGTCGGTCGTGAGGGCGGTCGAGGCGACTGCGCCGTGGGATCAGTGGGCGGACTCGGTCCCAACCGATCCCCTGACCTTCGATCGGTCGTCTGCGCAGGCTCGCCCCGGCCTCGCCGAGTTTCATCAAGACACCGTGAACTGGGCGCACTCATCACTTAGTCTTTTCGACCGACGGCGCGACCGCCAAAACGGCACACGCGGCGCGCAAGAACCGGAACTCGCACTCGCGATGGTCCGCGGTTTTTTACCGCTACCTCAACTTGATTACGAGCGGCGTCGTCGACATCAACGTGCTGCTGGAACCGATCCTCATCCCGCACCCTGCGCTCGCGATGCTCGCGCTTCCGCCGCGGTCGGACTTGGCTTCGGTACAAGCTTTCCTTGCGGATCTTGACGTTCTCGACCCGGACCGCTGTTTCTACCTTACCCACCCGGACCTCCACGTGTCTCAGCACCCGCTCGTCCTCCCGCGCATCCGCCGCAAGTTCTCCTCATCCCCTTGATCGTCGTTCTCAGAGTTTGGTAGCTCGCTCGTCGCTCTCTTTTTGCTTTTCTTGGTACATGAACTTACACAAAATGAACTGGCGTAACTTGCTTGGTTACGCTCTTGACGGATCCGCATCCGTCGCTGGTTCGGCGCCGGACTGCATGACGTTGAAGCGACCGCGCGCCTTCAGATTCTGCTCGTAGTCGAAGATCATGCCGCCGCAGTTAACGTCGTCTTCCGGGACCCAATCCGGCTGCTCGTAGCCCTTCCACCGGATCAAGAACTCACGGACTCGGCGGCCGAAACGCGTCTTCTTCCGGAGTCGGTGTCGCAAGATCGCCTCGACCTCGAATACACCGACAGACTCTGCGGGGGCCCAACTGTCCTCCGGGAGAAGCGCATCATCGAAATCTACGCGATCGGACTCGGCGACTGTGAGTTGCCCCATCGGCCGCCTCGGGTACTCGTGGCGCGGCTTCAGCCGAGAGATGTGAGCGAGCGGAAAGAACTTGTTGTCCGTACCGTTCAACTCCAGGCGCGCCATGAAGCCGTCGACAACCTCGGTGACCCGGAATAGACCGTGCCATAGATGCGCCAGCTTACGCGCGTACCCCGGCTTCACGCGGTCGAGATAGAGCCAGACATGTGAGCCTGCTTCAATGGTTGACGGGTCGCTTACGCGCTCGTTGTTTTCTCTTGCTCTCTCCGCCATTGCTTTCGCCAGAAGGTCGTTCGCAGCCGATCTCGCGTATGCGTACTCTCGCTGGACGGCGACCCGCCACTTCTTCGCGTCGCTCGACCTCGCCCCTTTGTCCGCCACGGGCACCAAGGCTTCGAGGGTTGTCTTCGCGTCCTAGCCATGGACGAGATAGTACGGGGTCTCTTCGCGGGTTCGATCGTACGCAGTATTCAGCGCGAACACCAGCCGCTCGGCGTGTTCGTCCCAGTCGCGCTGATCCTCGTCCTGTACGTACATCTTGATTGCGCGTGTAACTGTTTGTACCATCCGCTCGATCATCCCGTTCGCTTGTGGCCGATACGCTAACGTCGCCTTGCTCCGTTGCCCGATCAACTTGTTGAACGCCCGGAACACCTCCGACATGAAACCTGGCTCTCGGTCGTGTCGGATAACCTCGCTCGCGCCAAAGCGCCTGAACACACACCGTTCGTACGATTCGGCAACCACTTGAGCTTCCCGCGACGGGTTCGCAGACACGATCACGAATCCAGTGCTGATCCACCCAGATGAGCAGCTCGGTGTTGCCACGGAACGACTTCGGGAAAACGGGATGTGATCCATGCCGATGACTTGGAACGGGTACGTCGCGACGATGTTGCCTGGCGATCGGCCGAGCGTTCGCGGCTCACCTTTTACAGTCTCGCAGTCCACACAGGTTGCCACGTATTCTCTCACTGATCGGTGCAGCCCGCGCCAGTAGAAGTGCTCCTTGACCCGCATATACGTACGCGTGACCCCTTGGTGGCCGCCTGTCATGCTTGAGTGGTAGTGATGTAACACGCCCGCGTGCAAGGTGGTGGGTAAGACGAGACGAAGGTGCGGGGCGCGACCATCCGGCCCCGCGCACCGGCTCCTCCCGACAAAGAACAGCAGACCGGCTGCGTCCACCTCGAAGCTCGCCTCGATCTTCGCGCAGTTGTCCGCCTCCCTTCCCGTGAGCCGATCAAGGTCCCCCGAGAGGTAGCAGACCAGCTGCGCGATCCACGCCTCTTCGCGCTGCGCGAGCCTGACCCGATCAGTGCGCAGGCCGGCTACCGCTTGCAAGTCGACTGCGGCCTCGATCCCGCGCTTGCGTCTGGTCGTCACAAAAACCTTCCCGGAGTCGGCCGGCCGCTCCTCGTCCGATCGCTCTTCGAACACAAGTACCTCCGGGAGGTGATTGAGCGTGGCAAGGTCTTCATAATCACGTTCGTTCACGGCTTCCCCGCTCCGCCGCTGCATCGCCTTCCCAGTGATGTGATCCTCGGCAGCATTGAACTCGCGTTTGACGTGCACCAGGTCGACAGACTGAAGCTTGCCGATCGCGCGTGTCGCTTCTGCCCAAAGCAGCTTCAACCCAGTCGCTTTCACTTCGATCACGCCAGTGAGTTGCTCGATCGCGATCCGCGAGTCTCCGCAGATGATCACCTTCTCCAGCTTGTGTCGAAGCGCAAGCTCGGCCGCGGTGATGAGCCCGCGGTACTCGGCTTCGTTCACGGTCACGTCGTCGATAAACACCGATCGCGCCTCGACCACCTTCCACTCAGGCGTCCTCCACAGAACGACGCCGCAGCTTCCTCCGCCTCGTCGTGGCTTAGCTGAGCCATCGAACGTCATGACGAACCCGACTTCCGACTTGCTGATCTTAGGCAGGCGTGTGACAGCGGCGGCGCTCTTCATTGCTCTCCTCGGCCGAACAGCTTCCACTGCAGCGTCCATCCGGTCCCGCAGGGTGATACTGGCGGCAAGCAAGCCGGTGAGCTCTTCTTCTCCCCGCTCGCTCTTCACCATCGTCAGCTCCCGCGGCGACAGCACAGCGGCCCACTGTTGAAGACGCCCCTGCAGGTGCTTCGACCGGAACAGCCAGTTGAGTGTCGAGTGCCGAGTGATCACCCGGATCGGTCGACCGACGACCATGCTGTAGCAAACGTGGAGAACCCGAAGCAGGCTGAGGACTTCCTTCTCGACGATCGCGTACCGCAGCTCGGCTTCCTTGAGGACTCGGCTGACGAATCGCACAGGCATCAGCAGACCCGCGTGCTCCTGAGCTAATACGCCGGAGATCGCCCAGTCGTTCGCGTACACGATCACGGTGATCGGCTTCGCGGGGTCGAAGTGGCGCAGTACGGGCGCGTCCACCAACTTGCGCTGCAGGGCGGTGAAGGCGTGACGGACTCCGGCCAGTCGGTCGGGATCGGCGGTCGCGTTCTTCAGGTCGCCCTCGGTCAACTCGTACAACGCGCCCGCGTAGACCGCGAAGTCCTCCACGAACTTGTTGTAGTAGTTGAGGGACCCAAGAAACGACTGCATCGCCTTCAACGTCTTCGGGAAGCTCAAGCGCGCCAGGTCGTCCAGATTCTTCGGCGTCGACTTGAGCCCGTCGACGCTGATCCCGTGTCCCAGATACTCAACGTGACGCATGCCAAACTTGCTCTTGGGGATGCTGATCGACAGATTCCATCGATCACATGTCTCCATCAGCTTCTCCAACAATGCGCACAGCGAGTTCCAGTCTCGAGCGCCGAACAGGATGTCGTCGATATACGACCGGCACTCAAGAACTGACGGGGCGTCCACTGGCATCGGTAAGCCGTCGGCGAAGACGTCGATCTCAGGGTCGCTCTGGCCCGCAGGCCTGATCCAGAGCACGCTGTAAAGGGTGTTGTCGATCAGCCGCTGGTAGATCTGCGGGGCGTTCTTCAAGCCGAACGGCATGCGGGTCCACTGGAAAAGTCCGAACGGCGTGATGAACGCCGAGATCGCCTTCGCCCGATCGGTCATCTTCACGACCCAGAACCCGCTCGCCATGTCCAAAGAGTAATACCACAGCAGCTTGTCGAGGTTCTCGAGCAGATCGTTCACGAGCGGCATCGGGTACGCCATCAGCCTTGTCAGCGCGTTGACCGCGCGGTAATCGATGCAGAGTCGGATGTCCACCCGTTCTTCTTGATCACCGCGACGATCGGCGACGCCCACGGCGAATCGGACACTTCGATGATTTTCGCGTTGAGCAACCCCTTCAGCAACTTGAAGACTTTCTCCATCACTTCCGGCGGCAGCTTCCTGACCTTTTGGGCGATCGGCTTGGCGTTCCCGACATCAATGTCACAGATGGCGCCTCTGGCAGGAGGCGGCAGCGCGTTCCCCGTGCCCATGAGGAGGCGGCGATGACGCCAGACGATCTTCCGCATCCTCTCGATCTCCTCCGGCGTGTTCACCTCGGGGTCTCCCACCTGAATGTCTTCTTCACGCACACAGTCGTCGCCATCCTCCGGTTCGGGGATCATCGCCAGCTCGCCTGACAGGTCTTCTGCGACTACAGCGGATCCTTCCTTGGCGAACACCGTCTCTTCCATTTTCGTCTGATCGATCTCCAGTTCTTCGGCAGACGCGACGAGCATCAGCCTTGGTACCGATCGGGGTCTCGACACAGACAAGGGGTGTTCGCACTCTCTGGGTGCCACAGCCTGTTCGCCGCCAGGGCCGTCTCCAGTCACGGGTCAACGCGGGCTCGTCTGCGACGCCGCCCCTTCTTGATCGTCGACTAGAGGCCTCGGCGCTGTCAGAGCCGGATCGATCGCTTCGCGTGTCGTCGCCACCCGGCTGGGCGTTCGCTGTCCTCGCAGATCAGTCGGGATGAGTGCTGGTGCTGTACTCGGTACGCCGCCAGACACGTCGCCGTTCGCCGGTCTTCGTAGGATTGCCCGCGGCATCGGGTAGCTCGGCTTCTCAACAGCGGGTGGGGCCAGTGCCGCAGCTCGCGCGCGATAGGCCTCCTCCCGCGCGGCCATCACCGGATCTGGCGTGGCTTCATACGCCAGCGTCTGCCACTCGCGATACCGATTGGACGTCAGCGAGACGAACCCCGTCTTCCGTGGGATCCCGTCACCAGTGAGCCACATCCCGACACCTGTCTGGGCGTCCAGGCAGACCACCTGGCCAGACACGTTCGTGATCTGGACGAGCCACGGCCAGCCACTAGCGCCAACATGTACAGTCGGCACCCACGTCTCTCCCCGTGACACCCACAGCTTCTGACGCTCGCCCCTTTGCAAGCGCGAGTCGTACTGTTCGCCGGGCCTCAGCTGTACCTGCTCGCCCAGGCTCACCCGCCGTGCCCGATCGCCGTACAAAGCGCGTCGCCCCTCAAAACGGAGACGGACCTCGTCCGGTAGACAAGCCGAACCGTCTGCCAGATCCAGTCGTACGCCGGCCGGCGTCATGAAGTCAGTGCCGAGGATGGCGTCCATTCCGCTCAGCTTCCCGACCCACATCGGGAACTCGTAAGCAAACTCGTTCGCCAACGTGATCTTCACCTTCGCTCTGCCCTCCGTCTGGAAGACTGCATCTCCAACGCCCACGCACTCCATCACCTCTGTTGGGTCGACTTCGATTCCCACCTTGCGCAAAAAGGTGGGGTCGATGATCGACACTTCAGCGCCAGAGTCCATGAGCACCCTCGCGCCTCGATCCTCGATCGTGGCACGGATGATCGTGTGTCGGAACGTCTTTTGGGGATACAACTTCCAGTACCCACGTCGCTCTCCATGCTTCAACACGAGACGCTGGACGACAGGGCGGTGGCAGAACTCATCAGCCGGCGTTGTCGCCCCTTTGGCCGAGATCGGATCTTCAGTCAAACGTACGTGCATTCTTTGTTTATGGTTTTTCCTTTCTTTGCCCGTGTGCTCTTCGACGAAGGCGTACACACAGACTGGCGGTCGCTCGTTGCGCACTAACTGCCGAGTTAGCGAGCGATCTAGTTTAACCACTTCCCCACTGGCTCTGGCAGGATACCAGCGTGGCGCGACGGGGTGTACCACTTGCGGAGTTCGTTCGCAAGGGACTCCAGGACGCACTCGCCGTGCTCGTGCACCAGGCCACAACCCTTGCGCTTCTGGAAGCAGCGATCCGTCGGATGGCCGCGCTTGCCGCACGCCTCACAGGTAAGCCGTCTCCAGCAGTCCAGGTCTTGATGCTTCTCCGACCCGCAGTAAGTGCACGGCTTCTTGATCACCTCCTTCTCGTTGCGTTGCTTGTCTTTCGTGACGTTAGCGCCGAGAGCAGCGAAGAACTTGAGTACCGATTCGACGGCGGGATCGCCAGCGTCAAAGCGGCTCGCCCCTTTCGCGCTGTTCTTCCTGTCAGCGGCTTCGTCGTCGCTCGCGCGATCGAAGTCAGCGAGTCATCAGGGTCAGACGGATCTCTCTCCTCCTCGCTTGATTCGTCCACCGATCGGTGACCAGCATTCGACGAGCGTCGGGTGGCGTACGCGTTGCGGCTCGTCTTTTCGCGGCTCGCGCGGTCAGCCTTCTCCCGCTCCAGCGCCTTCGTCTTCGCAGACTCGCGATCGACCTTCTTACGTTGGTTGCTGCGACGGATCGACGTCAGCACCGATCGTAGCTGGCTCTCTTGAGTGAGGCACAGAGGGATCAACGTCTCGGCAAGTTCCTCGTCTTGCACCGTGTCGACGAAGTGATCAACGTGCTCCTTTGCCATCTTCGTCATGCCAGAGTGGTCCAGCTTGGCGCAGGTGGCTTGGACGTTCAGCCGGTACAATTAGTCGAGCGGGTCTTCGGTTGACGCGCGGCGCATGTCGTAGTACTTGCGGGCCACTGATACGCCATCTCCGCAGAATTCGACGGTGAACGCCGAGAGCAGGTTTGCCCACGTCGCTCGTGTCGTTCTCGGCAGCTGGCGGTACCAATTCTTGGCAGGGCCGGTCAACAGCTCGGGCATCGTCATGCACATCTCGTCGGCTGTGAACTCGTCGCGCCGGAAGACGACCTTCACCTTGCTGAGCCACGCTTTGGCCTTAGTCTCGCTCTGATCGCGGTTGCTGAAGGACTTCAGTTCCGCGACGCTGGACTGGCGGATGCGTGTGGCTACAACCGCGGCCGTCTTTGGCGGCACGTAGTTCTCGAAGAAGCCGGACACGTTGTCCAGGAAGGCGTCGTAACTGGCGTCAGGCTTGGGGATCACCGGTTCGGTCTTCACAGGATCGATCGGTGGACCAGCGGCTGGGCCGCCGCCCTTCGCGAGCACCTCGTACTTCGTTGCAACGACTTCAAGTCTCGCCTCTAGTCGGCGGATCACCTCGTCCTTCGCGCCGGCTTCATCTCTCAGCTTCCGCAGCTCGTCGACGTTCAGACCGGTGGTTTGGCTGATCAGCTCTTTCGCCGTCAACAGCACGTGGGCCTGCACCTCTTCGTTCTGCAGCAATGCCGATCGTGCCTGATCGCCCCTTTGCGCAGCCTGGTACGCCTTGCGCTCGTCAAGCACGCGGCGGAGCAGGTGAAGAGCAGCGTCTCCAGCACCGACGATCGCCTCTGTCGGGAACGACACCAGCTCGACACGGGACGCGATCTTCGGGGCGTACCCGGCGGAGATAAAACATCTTTACGATCCCGCCGGGCATCTTGTCGCGCAACGGCAGGGCTGACAGCTTCGGATCGAACACGCGATCGGTCATCGTGAAGTGTCGGACGCGCATTAATCGGAAGAACCCGTTGTACTCCAGCAAGCGTGCGAGTTCAGCGTCAGCGCTGTCACTCGTATCGATGCGCAACGGAAGCGTGTTGAGGCGCGTTACCATTGCGTGGTACCGACCGGCTTGGCTCGACTGGCTCGTCTTCACGGGCTTCACGACCGGGGTCGCCGGCGGCGACTCCATTTCCACGTCCAGGTTCAGGTCAGGCGGGTTGTCGAGCACGATCGGGTAGTCGTTCTCGTCGAAGCCGTCATCGAATCCGCCCTCTTCTCCTCCTTTCTTCTCTTCGTCCTCGTCGTCGATCTCTGTGACTTCGACAGCGATCGGGGACCCTTCGACTTGGACAAAATCTTCGTCGGCAGCGCTACCTCGATCGGATCCCTGACCGAGGGTAGCGATGAGAGGCTTGAATCCGCTCTTGGAGAGGTTGTTCGCGGCCTTCCACGCGTATGATTTGATCGCGCGGCTTCCGCACGCCTTGGACACCATGTCGGGGTCTTCAGTTCCCGGGTCGCGGCAGCAGTTGTGGTATTACGCACAACAAAACTTTCCCTTTGGGGTCGGGTACCGAAGCGCTCCGGCGTAGATCGAGCAAGCGCTCGTGCTTACTCGCTCTACCGGCGTGTTGAGAGGGTCCTTGCGCGCTTGAATCGTGTGGCGGGTTGGTCGATCGGAGATAGTTCGATCCGATCGGCCGTGGGGGGTCGCAGGCGCGGCGATGTCCGCCGGTGCTCTGCTGTCGGCGCTTGGGCCGCTTGTCGTCTTCTAATGCGCGGGCGGGACCCAAAAGTGTCCCCGCTTGCGACCGCGGCTTCCTCCTGTATGCAGGTGGGACCCAAAAACGTCCCCACTTTCGACTGCGCGTCCTCTGGGCAGGATCAGTCGATCCTCTTCGCCGTAGCGGTTTAGCGTGCCGTCCTTTCGGGCACGGGGTTGGTGTGGTCGAGCCGTGCACACGCGAGGCTTGACCGCAGCTAAGATGCAGCGATCGGGGTCTTGGAGTACTCTGTAGTTACAAAGCAAAAACGGACTGAATTCATCTTTAAGCGCCTCCCTAATGTAAATCTCCATACTAAAATCTCCCCTTGGCGCTGGCTTGGTGTCCACTCATTTCTGATGATGTCACCCCTCGTCGACTCACCGTGATGATGTCATTTCCGGCTTCACACGT
>JAASGD010001232.1:0-12102 GCA_023334115.1 Globisporangium megalacanthum | reverse complement strand
TAAAGCCGATTAGGTTGAACAACGCTTCTTTATGCATTTTACCTTCTTCTAATGATAGCCTTATCAATCCGTACATGTCTGGTGGAACCTTGATAAAAAGAGTACTATTTATTTATGATGACTGTCATAACCAATTTTAAAACTGTCAAAATTAGTGTTTACTATTGAGAATGGTGCCTGTACTGTGGTCCCCACTTGGATGGATGCTCATGTCAGCATGCGACTTGCATGCATTCCCGAGTGGCTCGGAGCCACACGTTCGGGTCAACCCTGCCATTGGACAGAGCCGTGCGAGCCATCGTGATAGTTTACACACACTCTGGCGAGGTCTCCTTTTTGCGAAGACTTCGACAGCAGTTTCACCAGAACCACCACCATCGAAATGGTCACTGGAACGCACTTGTTTTTCAAGGTTGCACTCACACTGTTCGTGATAAGTTCAGGTGACCACTCCGGCGGCAGTTCAGACTGACAACCATGGCAGTGGCGGCTTGCAATACCCTTCAAGCGCGCTTACGCGTGAGAGTCGATGGTTATCCTTGCGACAACCGTACGCTTACGCGTGAGAGTCGATGATCATCATTTCCGCTACTGTACCACGGAGATCAATCGCCACAACCACAGCGATTGATCTGCAAGCGGGGCTGGATTCTTGTCCGGCATCCTTGAGCAGTGCGCCGTAGCCATCCGTCTTCTCGCGGCACCTCGCATCACGCAACATCTTGAATGGCGCGCAAGCGACTTGCAAACTGCCTGTAGTTTCAGCAGTACAGAAGGCGGACGCACGGCGAGCTTTGCGAGGGCTTGTTGTGCAAGCAGCGTTAGCTGTTACGTGTAGCTGTTGGCTGACGCGGGTGAGCTATGCGGGACCAGCTCGCTTAGAGCCAAGCTCCCCCAGACCTTCACAAACCAGCCGATCCGCCATCTTGCCTGCGAGTCTCGTACCCAGCCAGCCATCTTCGCTGTCAGCAGCGTACGCCGCCATGAGTGTAGGCCAGGTCTCTGGGTTCACGAAGTGTCTGTCATCCAGCGAGCCCTCTCGAGTGCACGACCTCGGAGACGCGACTCTCTTCAGAAAGTCTGCGTCATCATGAAGCTGATAATGAAACTCGTCGTCAACACGAGCGTGTAAACGGTCCACGGTCTCCACTTTCCAACCACGTCACCTTGGCTGTTCCTCGCTGTGAAGAAGGGAGCCTCGACGAGCTCTTGCTTGCCAAGACTCGGAAACAGGGCAAAGGCCGTCAATAAGCAGAACAACGCGATCGCGCTGCTCGCAACTGTGTATAGACTAGCATTCGAGTAACGGCAAACCTCGACGGCGTCGTGGTAGACGACAACAACGACAACGACGGAGACTTCCCTTGGCGACTTACTGTCACGTCCAGGCACCTGCGTGGATATGTGGACTCACAACACATCATCAGCCCCACGATCCGTGAGTCACGACGCCACGGATGGATGGATAGACTCCAGCTCCAGCGCAACTTGCCAACCTCGCGCCGCCGCCACCCACTCAAACCTCCCTCCGACCTCGACTGTAATAACAGCGTCACCTGACTTGATGAGGAATATCTGAGCTGAGTTGATGGCTTGCCAACCAACCAACCTTCTTCACTTCAATCGCCTCCCACAGCTGCTGTGGTCGATTGATTCTCCTAAAGTGTGAGAACTTGCTTCTCTCGGTCATTCATCTGGCGTTGGAACCGCAAGGCCGTCTGACGCGCGCGTGGTGCTCCACACGTCGAATAGCTGCCCCTTCGTCCTCACTCAAAGCCATCCATGATGCGAACTGGAGCTTTGCCGCTTACGAACGGATCTCGACGCGTCCGTCAGCATCGCTGGAATCGACCCGCTCGTTGTCCGCTCGCGGCTCTGCTCCGCCGTACATGAGTCTCAGAGGACTTCGAGAACCGACTTCCCGACCTTGGCTGGTTGGCCACGTCAGCCCAACCCCAATAGGTAGCGCTGGCGATGACGAGCAGCACGGAGCCTGGCACCAGTTGATACTGTACGACGCGAATTTGGCGACTGGCGACAGCGAAAGCAGTTCTACCCTGGTAGTTCATACTGTACTGTTGTCAGAGCAAGCAAGCGCTGGTCCAGTCACACAACAACATCCGCACTTGTTCCAAACTCGCTTCACTTCCTAGATGCGCCATACAAACTCCCCTCTCTCCCCCCTCTCACGACGTTCGCTCAACTGTTGAAAATCCGCGTGTAGAGCTGGTCGTGCATGGCTTGGACGAGGTCGAGCACTGGCGCAGACGAGTACGAGTCCTCCAGCGGACGGTTCTTCTTCGCTTGGAACACACGTTCAAGCAACTCGCGGAGCTCAAACTGCATGCGCGCCGCCTCAAACGGCCCGACGAGGTTCAGCCGCGTGGCTGCGCTCAGCACGTCCCGCACGCCGTAGAAGAGGAAGAGCCGCTGGCACGTGTCGCTGTCGACACGGAGGAGCGCACACACGAGTGCAAACACGACTGCGTGGTGCACGCCCGGGTGCTGCTGTCGCTTGCTCTCTTTGCGCACTGCAAGCAGCACTGCGAATGGGTCGTCGGAAGACCCACTACTGTCGCTACTGCTACTGTCGCTGTACGTTGAGAGCGCAAGCCGGAGCATCGCAGCGCCTTGGGCGAGCGACGCTTTGCGCGCCACGTGGTTCGAGAACAGCGCGGTGGTGCGCGCGTTGACGTCCAGCACAGCGGTCACGAGCGCCTGTTCGCTGTCGTCTCGCATTTGAAGCACGGCCGAGTGCATGGAGAACACGATTGGCAGCGCAAAGTTGGCGCTCTGGTGCAGCGACGAGCGCAGGAAGCGCGCGAGTGGGGCACCGCCAGAGGCCACGAGCCGCTCCTGCACGGCGGCTTCGAGGCCGAGCGAGTGGGCGAAGCCGCCGGTCGGGTAGAGCGAGTCGACCATCTGCCACACAGCCCAGTCAGCGGCAGCAGCAGGGGGCTGCGGTGACGGCGAGTCCTCCATGATGGGCTTGGGGACGAAAATCGAAAGTGAGAGAACTGGAGTGATGGTCCCGTAGTTGAACTGAAAACGGGGTTCCCTTCGGAACTTCACCCTATTCTACTGGGTCTCACGCTCTCATGGGCCTTCTCCATAGTGTGTTGAGCAGCGACTCCTCAATGAGCTCACCAGGACTCAGTGGGCCTTGTGGCGCTGGAGGCGAATGAACGCACCCACGTGTGAGTGAATTAACTGCAGCTGGCTGTCGTCTACGAGTGCGAGGAGCGTCGTCTCTCCCCTCCCCCTCCCTTCCCCTCTATGCTCTCGTCTCAGCTCGCAGCGTTCGGTGGCTCACTGTCCGCACTCAGCTCTTGCGCTTTCCGCTTCAGTGAAGCGTCAGCTTTCCGTTCCTCCGCCACGCCACCGTCTTCAGCAGCGGAAGCTGAAGCAGAGGCAGCTAGTCCGGCACTCGTCCCAGTGGCAGCTGGAGCGACAGCCTTGGGCTTGGGCGACGACGTCACTACACAGTCGCCATCACAACCCCCAGAAGCGTCAGCGTGGAGAGCTGAGGACGACAGGAAGAAAAGAGGCTACGGGCCTCCCGCACCTTTCGCTGCCGTGTTCTCCGTCTTCACCCAGCCGCACTTGACAAAGAAGTCGTAGATCGGTCCGCTCTTGTTCACGTCTGCAGCACCAGCAACCCAACCACACCACACATCAGGCCAGTACCCATGAGTCAAAGGCGCCTTCCGACCATCCACTGAGAGCCGACGCCTCGCACGTACCGATCTTGACAATCTCCTTTGCGCTCTTCTTCGAGAGGTACCCGAGCCGAAAGCACTCGCGAATGAGCGCGTCCTTGATAACCAAGTAGTGCTACACCCACCCACAAGACACCACGTGAGCCTTCAGGCTCTCTCTTCAGCTCCACCAACCAAACACACCGCACCTTTGGCAGCAGCTTGAGCTTGGAACACAGCTCCTTCTCTTGCGGCGTCAGCAAGTGGTGCCCAGGCGCACCGTCCACTAGGAACGACGCCGCGCCGGCTGCTGAAGCGCTCTCACCCCCACCACTCGATCCATTCGATCCGTTCGCAGCTGCGTTCGCACTGCTGCCCGCACCGCCGCGGGTCCGCGTGGACTCGGGTGCGTCCCGTCCGTTCTTGTCGCTCGGTGGGTTCGTGTCGCCGCCTGCTGCTTGGTCGCGCGTGAGCCACCGGTTCGCGCGGTCGCGTCCACTCGACGCCGGCCGGTTCGACTCGTACAAGTACGCGGCGCTATCGCGCTGCTTCTGGAGCGCCTGTTCCGTCTCGCGCTTCTTCTTCTCCACGTCGTAGAGCTCGGCTTCTGCGAGCGTCCGGACGCCGCTCTTGCGGTACTCTTGCAGCAACAGGATCTGTTTCCGGAGCCGCATGGCCGCGACGAGGCCGTTGACAAAGTCCTCGTGCTCTTTCGGCGTCTGGTACCGGGCGAACGGCCGCATCTGCGCAATGAGCTCCCGCTCGTCCTTCGGACGGCGCCGCTCGGTCTGCTGGTGGCGCTTGTAGTCCAGCAGCCCCCGCTCAATGACGAACCGCTTCCGGCGCTCGCGCTCGTCGAGCTTGGCGTTGTAAATCTCAATCACTTTGAGCTTGAGCGCCCGCTCGGTCGGGTGGTCGTCGACTGCGAACTCCATGTCGGCGAGAATGAGCTCGGCTTCGTTGTCGTACTCGACGTCAAAGTCGCCTCGTAACGGCATGTACCCCGCGAGTTCGCTGCCTGGAATAGTGGGTGGGAGCCCTAAAATAGGCGCCGTACTCGGCGTCGACGCACCGACGCTCGTACTACCAGCAGTAGTCGCTACGGGACCAGCACCGCTCGGTTTTGGCTCGTCTACGGGCAGTGGCTCGTGGGACAGTAGCGGCTCGTGGTCGGCAAGGAAGCGCGGGAGGAGGTCGCTCGTGCTGAGGTACGCGCCCATGTAGTGGGCTTCGCACTTTTTCTCCGACTTGGTGGCCACGTGCTCGGCAATGTCCTTCCAGTTGCCCATGCCAAACATCTCGATCCCTTCGAGCAGCAGCAGCTCTTCGTCCACTGTCCAGTCGCTAGCGACAGGCGCCTGTGCCTGTGCGGCGGGTGCCGCACTGGGCGTCCCAGTCGAGTTCGTAGCAGCAGCCGCGTCGTCATCGTCTTTCTGTGGGGTCGCAGACGCTGTCGTTGTCGCTGTCGCTGCCGCCAGTTCCCGTGGCTCGCGCACGACGGGGAACGCAAGGCAGTCCGAGACCGAGTAGCGGTGGGTCTTTTTATGGTCGCCCAGCTCAATGCCCACCGCAAAGCACTCGATGCAGAGCTCGACGGGCGGCCGGCGCGCCGTGCACTCGACGCACGTCACGCGAATGTTGCGCGCCAACTCTTTCTGGCAGTTGAGGCAGAACTTGGCTTTCGCCAGGGGTTTCGTGGCGAAAGACGTCGGCGTGGACGGTGCAGCCGCTGTCGCTGTAGTCGGCGCTGACGCGGATGCTGAAGCTGACGCAGACGCGCGCTTCGCGTCGCCTGGCGGCTCGCCCACGCGCTGCTTCTTCGCGGGGGGCGTCGCTGCTTTCGCGCTCATTTTTGTATACTGAACGCAGTTGTGGGCTAAAAAAACAGAGGCAGGTTTATCACGCACTATATTGCGGGGATTATGTTGAAAAGGGGATATTTGTGGACCACAAAATCTTTCCAATTTAAAATGGACAGCGTTGTATCACACTTCCGAGTGTGAGTGGTGTGAACCTGTTGATCGTGCGCTCCCACGAACAGCTACTTGCCGAAGCGGCGCTTGCGCCGGTTGAACTCTATGATCACGTCTTCCAGGTCCGCTTGCGTCATCTCTGGCCACAGCTTGTCCACAAACACGAGCTCCGAGTACGCGATCTGAAAGAGCAGGAAGTTGCTCAAACGGAGCTCGCCCGACGTGCGCACCAAGATGTCCGGGTCCGGGAGCCCGCTGCCAGTCAGCAGCACCACCACCACCACCGTTCCCATCGTCAGTACTCCCTCGCTATTTTTTCTTTTTTTCAAATCCCAAAATCCCAAAAACCACCACCCAATAACCACTGCAACGCACGCTGTGAGCAGATGCTGACTGACAAACTGCTCGTCAATCTCGTCCACTGACGCGTCGCCAGCCGCGACTTTGGACGCAATCTTCTTGCACACACCGACGATCTCGTCCCGCGCACCATAGCTGCAGCAACGTGAGAACCCACCACCAAGCCAAAAACCACAGCACGGACACACGATTCGTACCTAACGCAGATGTTGAGGTGGAATGCCGTACAGTGCTTCGTCTTGCACTCAATCTCGTCGATCGCGTCGACAATGTGCGGTGGGAACTTGCGGCCGTCCGACACGAGCACGCGCACTTGGATGTCGCGCTTCACGGCCTCGGGCACGATCTGGTGCATAAACTGGTGGAAGAGACCCATGAGCGCGTCGACTTCCGACTGCTTGCGATTCCAGTTCTCCGTCGAGAACGCAAACACCGTGAGCGCGTGGATGCCGGCTTCAATGCACCAGTCGGTGAACGCCACGAGCGTCTTGCTGCCGTCCGAGTGGCCGCGCACGCCAGCGCCGTACTTGGCTTTGCCAAAGCGCCGGTTGCCGTCCATGACGACCGCAATGTGGCGCGGGATCTGCGCACACGTTCGTACTTAGTCGGCGTTCCTCTTTGTGTCCTGCATCGCATGAGCTCCTCACCGTCAAGCCATCGAGTGCGCCGCCTCGTGCGTTCTTCAGCACCGTCTGCTCTGCTCTCACGCGCTGACTCCCGCTTCCACACAGTCGCGCTGCGAGCCTCCACACGAGGGTCGGGACGGGGATGTCCAACTCCCACTTGAGCTTGTGCTCGAGTCCACTCACGACCGAGAAGCTCAGCAGTGTGAGAAGGAAGACGAGCGCCAGCGGCACCCCAGCGAGCCACCAGAGCTCAAAGCCGTTGTGCAGCGACTGCGTCCACGCGTCCGCCGACCGCGGGTCCAGCGCCAGCCCCGAGAGCGTCTCGCGCCGCTGGAACGCCTCGCGGAAGCCCGTGAGCACCGCAGTGCCGCTGCTGTTCTCGTCCATCGCTCTATTGGGAGGATCCTGCTTGCTACTAGGTACTACGGTGCGAGCTCGACGTCCGAGAGGGATTGGTGTGCTGCGCTCCGTACCGCGCAATTGACTGCTGAGCCAATTGCACCAATTGCGCGCTTGACGCGTCACACGCACAGCCACAATCCTCAGTGCGCCGATTCAATACAATTCACAAGTGTAATTGCGCAACGCTACGAAAGTCATACATAACGCCATTCCAAGTCAGTGGCTGAAACGACAACGCAATGGCGCTCCGCACTGCGACGGTCTTGCGGCGCTCGGCGGCTCTGCTGCGGCGTCCTTTAAAGCTCCAGGACGCGCACAGCCACCGGAGGATCTCCACGGTCGACGACAGCCGCGCTGGCACCGGCTCGCGCAGGTTCCGGCAGCACGTGAACCCACTCGCGCAGCAGTACCGCGAACCCCTCCAGCTCCCTGACTGGCACCAAGCGCTCGCAGTGCCAGAGCTGCCGCTGCACCTCGACATCGGGTGTGCGCGCGGCAAGTACTTGATGCAAGTGGCGCAGACGGACGCGCACCGGCGCAACTACGTGGGCGTAGAGATCCGGCAGAACGTGATCGCTGAGGCGAGCGCTGAAGCCGCGCGCCGGGAGCTGCCGAACCTCGCGTTCGTACACGCAAACATCAACTTTCATCACCACGTGCTGCTGCCGTCGCTGCCCGGCGCGATCGAGAGCGTCTCGATCTTCCACCCAGACCCGTGGATGAAGAAGCGCCACCTTAAGCGCCGCCTTGTCACGCCCGAGTTCGTATCGGATCTCGCGGATTTGCTCACGCCGGGCACGCCGATCTTCGTGCAGACCGACGTGGAGGAGCTCTTTGCGTACATGGTCGAGGTGTTTGAGCACTCGCAGCGCTACGGCTTTGACGCGCTGGAAGCGAACCCATTCGGGATCCCGACGGACCGCGAGAAGTTTGTGCTGGAGGAGGGCGGCGACATCTTTCGCGTCAAGTTCATTGTGGGCGGCGAAGCGGCCGTTGTCTAGAGAGGGGTGCGGGTCAGCAAGACGATAGGCAGATAGATAGAAATGCATACTGTATGATGGGAGAAGCAAACGTGTTTGTGGAACCATCACGGGTCAAAAAAGTTTTTTTTCATAAAGTGCGAGAATATCCACACAACTTCATTTGCCTCAATAGAAGGAGAGAAGAAGCCAACGCCGCACGCATGAGTATCCTGGACGAGATCACGGCGCAGCGCCGCACGGACGTGGTCGAGGCGAAGCAGCGCGTGTCGGCAACGCAACTGCGCGACCAGATCCGCGTAACGGAGGAGCGGCTCGGCCCGGCACTCGACGTGCTCGCGCGCCTCAACGCGCCAGCGGTGCGGTCAACTCATTCTCTCGATGGGGCGACGCTCTTCTTCTGCTTTTCATTGGCTGACGGGTTGGTGTGAGGGTGTGGGGGTGTTGTGGTATGCAGCGCGCAGGGTTTGCGGACGTGGCGCTAGCTGCCGAGTTCAAGCGCGCAAGCCCCAGCAAGGGCGACATCGCAGTCGGGCTCGACATCCGCGGTAGGTCTCTGGAAGGAGAGAGAGCGTGACGACGATGGGAAGCGACTGACGGGACTCACTGCCCTCTCACCTTGACGTTCAGACCAGGCACGACAGTACGCGGCGGCCGGTGCGAGCATGATCTCTGTGCTTACGGAGCCCAAGTGGTTCAAGGGCACGCTGGAAGACTTGCAGGCGGTGCGGGAGACGGTGGAAGGGGCGACGCACCGCCCAGCGATCCTGCGCAAAGACTTTATCATCGACGAGTACCAGCTGCTGGAAGCGCGCGCATACGGCGCCGACTGCGTGCTGCTCATTGTCGCGATCTTGGCGCCCGAGCGGCTGGCGGAGCTCATCGAGGTGCGGTGTGCGAGACGGCGTTTCCCATCTAAGTCTAAGGCAGTGTGCTCACACTGGACTGTGTGTATACGTGCGTGTGTTCAGGTGACACACAAGCTCGGCATGTGCCCGCTCGTGGAGGTGAACAGCATCGCGGAGCTCGACATTGCGCTGGAGGCGAACGCCAAGTGCGTACGCGGCATCCGTCGCTTCCCGTTGGTCGTGGTGTGTTCTGCTGACTTGCGCTTGTGTGCAGACTCATTGGCGTGAACAACCGTAACCTGAAGACGTTCCAGCTGGACCTGGACACGACAGTGCGCGTTGCTGACGAGCTCCGGAGCCGCGGCATCGCTCTCGGCCGCGAGGGCGTCACGCTCTTTGCGCTCAGCGGCATCCACTCGCGCGCAGACGTGATCAAGTACGAGACGTGTGGCGCACGCGGCATCCTCGTGGGCGAGTTCTTAATGAAGAGCGGGGACGTGGAGAGCACGGTCCAGAAGCTGCTGCTAGCGAGGCGCAACTCGCGCGAGTTCTCCGAGTACTTCCAGCAGCCGCTCGCGAAGATCTGCGGCGTGACGAAGCTCGAGTACGCGCTGGCTGCTCTGCGCGGCGGCGCGAACATGATTGGTCTGATCTTTGTCGACGGCTCGCCTCGCTACGTCGACACGGACGAGGCGAAGAAGATTGTGCAGGCCGTCCGCCAGTATGGCGAGCGCACAGGTCCAGTGCTGCCAGCGGTCTTGGCGAAGCATGACGTGGACGCGAGCGGATCGAGCGCCACTGACTGGTTCCAGAAGAACGCGTCCGGCCTCCGCGAAGTGTGCTCGCGCTCGCCACTGGTGGTCGGTGTCTTCATGAACAAGACGGCCGCAGAGATGAATGCGGTGGCCGAAGACGTCGGGCTCGACATTGTGCAGCTCCACGGCGACGAGGGCTTTGCGATCTGCCGCGAGGTCCACTTCCCGACGATCCGCGTGTTCCACCTGCCGGATACGGTGAACACGGACGGCGTGGACCCAGAGGCGATTCTCCAGCACGTCCAAGGCGGTGCGTAGGCTGCTTGGACTCGTGGGCGACGGTGTGGCTGTAGAACGGATCTGAGAGCCATCGTGTGTGTGTATGCGTTGCAGGCTTTGCGAACTTTTTGCTCCTCGACACGAGCGTAAAAGGGCAGCAAGGAGGCACTGGCGTGACGTTCGACTGGAAGATCGCTGCGATCTTTAGCCAAGCGCGGCTCCCGTGCCTCATGGCGGGAGGGCTGACGCCAGACAACGTGTCGAAGGCGATCGCGGTCGCGCGTCCGCTCGGCGTTGACGTGAGCAGCGGTGTGGAGGTGAAGGGGTCACCGGGCGTCAAGGACCTGGCGAAGGTCGCGCGCTTTCTCAAGACTACGCGGGAGTTCCTCTCGGTCGCGTCGCTCAAGATCGACGAGGAGAACTAGCAAGTCGCGCGCTGTGCGTGAACGCATGGGTTGCTTTTCGGAAATAAACGAGTAGTTGAAGTTGCCGCAGAGTGATGGTCACTTGAGCCGCGAGTGCGCGGATTGGCACATTTCCGCTTTCGCGGCGCAAAAGTGGACAGAACAGTGCGGGTGTGTCTGTGAGAACAAGGCGAGCGATTGCGCCATGCTGCTACGCGTGTCTGGAACTGACGGAGCGCCGACGCAGATCGGACGCGTGGTGTCTGTCCCCTTGAGCGCAATGCTCGTCCATCGCGTTTCCACGCGCGAGCTAATTGGTGGTGGGAAGCGGAAGGTATGTGCGTCCGAGTTCGTTCGTGCGCTTGCTTGTACGTTGATGCATGGAGTTGAGCGAGAGATTGCTGCTGTTACAACGAGCAGCTCAAGTCCCCGCAATCGTTCGCCAATCACGTTTCGCACGAGTCAAGCTCCAGCAAGCGAGTGTGTGCGCGTTCTGTATCGACAGCTTGTTTAAACTGCGGCGGCACAGACAAAGAAGCAGGCGCGCCGCCGAGCAAAAGTCGACGAACCCTCGTCATCGAGTACTGGAGCCGTTCGGACGAGTGTCTCGAGCGCAAGTGGGACCACTTGGACAAGATCGACGACTCGGGACTGTCGCGAGAAGCGCACATCCTCGCGACGACGCTGAAAGAGAGCCACACGCTGCTGGAGCCGAACATGTTCCCGTACGACACGCCAGCAGGAATCGAGCACTGGACGCTATGGAGCCGAGACGAGCTGAGTGACGAAGAGGTCGAGCGTTGCGTAAGCACGTGGATCGAAGAGAAGGCGCCGCATGTGCTGAGCTGGAACTTTGACGACAACTCCGCGCGCTCGATTGACCTCTTCCATGTGCACGTGTACTTCCGCGTTCCGGTCGGCCAGGGCGTGCTTCAGACGACAGCCGAGTGATGCATGCAGTCAAGCAGCCCGCTGGCGCCTTGGATGGAGTTCGAAGCGTACGCGACGTTAATGGGTATCCCAGGTCCATCTTATCACATACGCGCTCGCTCCCTTCGCTCTGGACAATCCGACGGCTGCTGAGCAGACATACCACTCACTCATTCTCGCTCCCATCCACCCTTGCTTTCTCATCGTAGGCTCAGTATCTGATGGACAAGTTTGAGTTGCAAGAGACTGGATGTGTGATACACTGCTCAAGTGATTTTAAGGTTACAGGTTACACTGCGCAAGAGGCATTCTATCCTCCTGCTCGCTGGAACGTGCGGGTAGGGGCCACTGCTGCGGACACCAGCAGCCAAGCTCGCTGAGCTTAGTAGCTATCAACCTTGAAGTGGTCGGCAGTCATGAGCTTCGACCACGCCGCGCGGAACGCCTTCTTGTAGACAAGCTCGTTCGCAGCGTACACCGAGACGACCGACTTGAGCGTCGGATCCTGCACGAGCGCCAGGTCTGTGTCGAGCATGTAAATGTCCTTGCCGTCCGCCTTGTACTCCTTGTCCGACACCTTAGTCCACTTCTCGTTCAGCAGCAGCTTGAAGTACAGGTTCGAGACCTTGGACGGGTCGGTCGTGTACGAGCCCTTGAAGCCCAGCAGCTTCTGCTGCGCGGGGCTGCGCGGACGGCCGGCGAGCGCCACAGCGTCTTCCTTGCGCAACCCCGACACCTTGATGCTGTCGAGCACAGCGGCAGCTGCGCTCGGGTAGTACGTACGTGGAGCGAGGTGCTCGACGCCCGAGCCGTCAGCAGCGTCCACACGGCCACCAGTGAAGGCGAT
>JAASGD010001231.1:0-12114 GCA_023334115.1 Globisporangium megalacanthum | reverse complement strand
CGTCGATCATCTTGGCGGCGATCACGCCTTGGCCCTGTCCGAGCGAGATCGAATTAAGCTTCCGGTTCATCTTCATGGTCTCAGCAAACACGAGCAGCTCCTTGGCCGGGTCTGAGCCGGTCGAGAGCACAAAAATGATGGGGGTTACGACAGTCGCGTCCGCGTACGAGCTCGCGAGGTCGAACGGTGGTGGCTCAATGAAGCGGCGACCAATGTGCTCGACGACAAAGCTCTGGATCGCGTCCGTCATGCGGTCCGGACGGAGACACCGGAGGATACTGAGCTTCTGGAACGAGTTGAGCGTGTGGTCGAGCGCCGACGGCAAGCGCTCGAGCTGCGGGTCGGACGAATCAAAGAGCTTGCGCCACAGGGGCGTGTGGCTGCGTACACTGCTGACAAGCGACTCGAACGCTGGCAGCGTTGAGAGCGCGCACACTTCGCGCCACGTGCGGTCTTCGATCCAGTTCGGGTCCGGGTTCAGTATTTCGATTGTACTGGGCGTTGATCCCGAGATGAGGAAGCGCCACTCGAGCGTGTCGATCTTGTTAGCGCCTTGAAGGAGCTTGATCGTGAGCAAGAACGCAAAGAGGAGCTTGTGCTCTTCAAAGAGCGAGCGACAGATGTTGCGGTAGAGCGCGTACGTGGCCGAGTCGTTGAGGTTTGCGAGGCGCTGTTCGAGATGCTCGCTCTCACTCGCGCTCCGAATGCTCTTGACAAAGAGCCCAACGAACCACGGGAGCGAGTACTGGTACATGGGGTCCACGAGCGCCAAGTCGGCGATGCAGAAGAAGAGCAGCGACGCACGGAACGCGACGCCACGGTACCGCTCGCGGGACTCGTCGATCGCGCGCTCAGTCGTCTCGGCCTCAGCCATCTTCTCGTTAATGTCTTCGGACGTCACCTTGGCTTTCCCGAGCGTCTCAATGAGCTCCGTGTCGTCGAGGATGTTTCCAGTCGAGTTCGCGAGCATGTACAGGATCTTGTTCTCAATCTCGACGAGCTCAGCTTTCATGCGCGCGTTCGAGACCACGAGCGAGTTCTTCTTCTCTGCGAGCTCCGGCATCTCTTCCTGGACCACGACACCGAGCGCTTGGTCTTCGAGCCCTTTCGGCGTGATGGTAAAGTTGAGCAGCGTCACTTTCACCGACGTCTCGGGTGGGTAGTGCGGATTCGGGAGCTTCGTCGTCATGAAGAACCGGAACGCTGCGTGGTACGGCACGGTCGCGTCGCCGAGCTTCATCATGACCTGTCCGCCTTGCTTGAATTTGCTCTGGAGCAGCACAGGCTCGAGCGTTGCGTCGAGCGCTTCGCCGACGTTCTCGAGCAGCACCCACTTGCCAAAGCGGACGCCGTTCTCGAGCGTCTTGAGGAACCCCTTGTCTGTGAGCTTCATCACGTCCAAGCCGTTCTCGGACGAGTCCTTCCCGAGGTTCTTGATGAACCGGTTCGCTTGGCCCTGTGGGTCAATCAGCAGCGGCCACCGCCGAGCGCGCGCCATGATGATGCCGTTCTGGACCGAGAGGTTGTCGGACGGCAGGCCAGCGATCTGCCACCCACGGACTTTCACAGGGTCGGCGAGCGTCGTGACAATGTTACACCCGAGCGTGTGCGGTATGCCGCATTGTGCCAGTCCTGTGTACCACGACGCGACACAGCTCTCGCGGAACTCGCTCGTGAACGTCCCGAGGTAGCTGATCGTGCCGGCCGAGATCACGACGTCGCCAATGAGATTCGTGTAGTCCTGGCTCAGCTGCGCAATCGTGACTGCCCACCGAGTCTCCTCGCCTCCAAGCAGGCCAATGAGCTTGAGCGCGGACTCGAGCCGGATCTCACACTGGCGCACGTCGCGCACGAGCTGGTCTTTCTTGCCGACTGCGCCGTTGTAGCTCTTCTCAAGCTCGGCGAGGCGGTCGACGACGGCTTGGAGTCGCGCTTTCGCGTCAGCGAGGACGCGCAGTGTCACGTCGAGCTCAGCTTGCGCGGTCGCGAGCACGAGCTTCTTGGGCTCGACGAGCTTGGCCACGTTGTGGTACGTGTGCATCGCCCGCACCCACATGCAGATTGCTTCGCACGCAACGCTCGCTTTCCGCACTGCCGCAGGAGCGAACTCGTCCATTTCAATGTACGGGTCGAGCTGCTGGATGATCTTGTCGCCAATGTTGTCCTTGTCGAACCGGAGCATGTCCTCCATGAGCTTCTTTGCGTTCCCCAGAATCGTCTTCTGTGCACTCTCCCAGTAGTCCTTGACCTTCTGCCCGGCCTTGTCCGGGTCAGTCTTGAGCGCCGGTTTGATGCCGAAGATGATGCACGCAGCCTCCATCGTGAGCTTGACGCCATGGGGCGGATTCTTGAGCGCCTTCACTTCGTCAATGTCCGACTTCTTGAGCCGGTTGAGGCACTGGACTGCGGCTTCGAGCGCTGGCAGCGCTTCGTCCAAGTCCCGCTGGGCGTCGTCCGCGATCGCCTTCGTGTCGGCCGCCTTCTTGTTCGCGATCTGCTCCTCTTTTTCGACCACCGCCTTTGTTTCGTCCGCGTCCCGCTTGTCGAGCACGATCTGCTTCATCATGACATCCACTTCGAGCTGCGTCCGCTCGAGCTGCGGTTTCAGGGCGACGAGCTGTTCCTGCATCCCAGCGACCTGCGCTTTCGTCGCGGTGATCTTGTCGACACCGTTCTGCAAGCGGCTCCGCTTCGACTGCACGTCGTCGCGCTTGAGCAGCAGCACCGTCTTGAACGTGTACAGCAGCTCGAGGTAGCTTGTTGGTGTCACGTAGTTGTACCGTCGGAGCGCGTCGTAGAACTGGGCCGACGCGCGCTCGACGCTCTGGTGGATCGTCTGGAAGATACCGACGACTGCAGTCGACGCGACGCCGTCGCCGCTCAGCTGGAAGTCGGCGGCCGCGAGCGCGCTCGCAGCGACTGACTGGAGCGCCTCTGCTGGCCACTCGCTGAACCAGTCGATCGTGCAGCAGTTGACGAGCGACGGGAACATCCGGATGCGGTCCCGGAAGACGCCCCCGAGCGGACTCATGCAGAGCACAAGATGCAGGTTCTGCCGCACGAGTAGCAGGTACTGGGCGAACGTATTGAGTTTCGTCGGTGGGAGCTTCTTCTTGACACAGTACGGGCGGCAGTGGACGCCAATCGCGTCCAAGTCCTCTGGTGCGTACAAGTTCGGCACGTCACCGCTGTTGAGGACGTTGTTGATGTCTTCGAGCATCGTCTCGTGCACGATCTGAACGTCCGAGAAGAGGAGCACGGTCGGCTTCTCGTCCACGCCGGCTTTCAACAAGCACTTCTTGAGGTCGTCGCGCCATTCTGTGACGCCGTAGCCCTTGGTAATCTCGATCTGCGTGCAGCCGTATTCGGCCATGTACGCTGCAAGCCGCGTGAGCGACTGTCGCCCACTCCCACCAACGCCGAGTAAGAGCGCATTCCCTTGAGGCTGTCGGATCACACGTGCAATGCGCGACACATGCTCGATCGCGTTCTGGAACATGACGAGGTTCATGGGTGCGCTACTCTCGGCGTTGTAGTCGTTCAAGTACTCTTCGACCTGGGCTTGGAGCTTGTCGACGTCCGCGACCTCTTCGTATACCTTTGGGTCAGCGCCTGGCACCATGTAGTCGCCGTAGAAAAGCGTGCTTGTCGGGTGCACACGAGCCCACACGGCTTGCGCGGCCGCGACGTTGGTGCTGTTCGACGCACCGGCGACGCCGAGCGACTCACCGAAGACTGTCGCTGCCTGGGTCTTCAAGAGCGCTTGGAACCACGCGTGGTCGGCTGGTGTCGTGAAGCGGTCCTCGAACACGCGCGTGTTCTCGTGGATCCAGAGCCGCACCATTTGCTCGAGTTTCGTGACACGCTTTGCGTCGCCCATGAGCACGCCTTGGAAGACCTTTGCGAGGTCGCGCAAGTTGAATGTGTAGTGCGACTTGGCCGGCGTGGGCAGCAGCTCGGCGATCACAGTGTTGTAGATCCAGATTGACGACTGGACAAACTGGCGCGCGACATCCAGCGGCTTGAGCTCGTCCGCGAAGCGCTGGAAGAAGTTGCCGAGGATCGTGTCAAACACGACCGCCTTGCTTGCGTCCGACATCTCCGTGTACCCGACAATGTTAAAGTGCCGCACGAACCGCGGGGTGATCGGGTTGCGGCCGCCACCTGGTGGTCCCATGGCGCACACAAAGACGACTTCAATGATCGTGCGGAACTGGAGCAGCTTCCGGTCGTACCAGCCGTTCTGGTCAAACCACTGGCGCAAGATCTCGATCGGTGGCTGGGCAAAGTATTCTTCTTGTTTCGGCATGTTCAGATCGTCGACGTAGATGACAAACTTCTTCCCGGCCGCAGGCCCGAACACGCCTTTGCGTCGCTTCTCCAGCTTCGAGTCAATGAAGTCCTGCGTCTGGTTCGCGCTCGTCTGTGCGGAGAAAGACATCTTGAGCGGGATGAACTTGTCTGGGTCCGCTTTCTCGAGGAACTGGTTCACGTCGATTGTCTTCCCCGTCCCCGTTGGCCCGACAATAAGTACGTGCACACCGAGCGGCAGCGTGAGATTCATGAGGAACGCGGAGCGCACCGAGTCGCTCGTTGGCACGACAATCTCTGAGAACGACGCGGCCGGGTCGATTGTGAACTTGCTGGTCGTGTCGAGCCACGGGACCCACGTCTCCTTCGCAATGTCGAACGCGTAGTCGTAGACGAGACCAGCGGGTGGAGGCGGATGCGTCATACTGTTCCCAACGAGCTCGTGCCGTATGAATGTGTCGAAACGTGCGCGGCCAGCGTCGTTTCCAGTCGCACCGACCGACCAGACGAGGCAAAAGGCGAACACGCTCTCCATGTTGCGCAGGAAGTACGCCAGGTGCTCAGCCTTCGCGTCTTTCTTCTCCTCCTTCTTGAGCGGCGCGAAGAAGCAGTCGAGCAGCCGCATGAGACTCTGTGCGAGGTTCGACGGGATCTGAGGCAGCCACTCCTTCACGTACGTGGTGACAAAGTGAAGCGACGGCCACAGGTACAGGTCAAAGAGGCGGTAGAGCGTGGAGCAGAGGTCTACAACACTGTTCTGGGGGCCACCGATCTCAACCGCCAAACTCTCGAGCCAGCTCTGGATGAGCGGGTCGAACCCGAGCGAGCTCGGCTCCATGTACACCATGCCCGTGCGGCTCACAGTCGCCGGGGACGCCACGGACAGGTCCTCGACTTCAAACATCATGGTCATCTCGTTCGACATTTGAATGATCTCACCGCTTGCGAGGCAGAGCTTCTTGTTGTCATCTAAAACAGTGTTCATGTTCTCGATCCAGATCGCGTCCACGGGGCCGTCAAAGATGACCCACTTTCGGTCCGGCTTTGTGTCGCTCGCGGCTTCTCGGTACAGCGTCGAGAGGATCCCGTCTTGCCACTCGTGCGTGTTCGCATCAAACTCGCCGTAGAGCTGCCCCATCGTGATCGACTTGGGGTTCAACTGGAATCGGACCACACGCTCGTATGCGTGGCCGACTTCGCCGAGGCTCTTGAGCTCTGTCAACGCGTCTGCGAGGACGCTGAGGTTTGCCGACTTGCCACCGCCAGTGGCGCCGACGACCATGAGCCCGTGGCGTACGCAGAGCGTCTCGTAGAGTTGGACGACCTTCAAGAGGAAGAACGGGTGCACCTGAAGCTTCTGCTTTTCGATCGTGCGCTTGATCACGTGGATGAGCGCTCCGAGGTTGAGCTGCGGACGAGCTTTGCCGGGGAAGAGGTCGTTGATGATGCCGTTGAAGAGCGGGATGTCGTGTGCGAGGAACTTGGGCAAGTTCACGTCTTGTAAGGCACGCAGCAGCAGCACTTCTTCGTCCATCCCAGGGTCCGACCGCTTGTAGTTCCCAGCCGCTGTGATCACAGTCTTAACCGCGCGCATGCCGTAGTCGTAGTGCGACTGCGACGAGAGCTGCTCGGAACAGAGCTTGAACGTCGTCACCATCTTGGCCCCACACTCTTTCGCTTTCTCGTACCCGTACGCAAAGAACATGATCTCGCCGATCATCGCGTAGTCCGGCACCATCATCGCCACGGGCCGGAAGAGCGCAGCGAGCGAGTCTGGGAGGTCCGACCGGCCTGCGTAGCCCGGGTTCATCGTGATGAAGACGCCAAACTGCGCGTTCACTGCGATGTCCGAGCCTTCAAAGACAATGCGCTTGTCGCCTGCACGGATCGCGAGCTGGATCGTCGTGATCTGCTGGCCAATCACCGAGAGCACCTCGATGTTGATGCGGTTGAACTCATCAAAGCACGCCCACGCGCCACAGGACGCGAGGCCTTTGAAGAACTTGCCCATCGCAATGTAGTCGAGGCCGTCCGAGCAGTTGAACACAACGCACTGCTTCGCAAGCGCCTTTGCGAGGTCTTTCGTCGTCTCGGTCTTGCCAGTGCCCGCAGGTCCGGCTGGAGCGCCGCCCAGAATCATCTGTAGCGCCGCCATCAGCGTCATGTAGCACTTGTCCGTGAGCGGCGTGATCACTAGCCGG
Organism: Globisporangium megalacanthum; assembly: GCA_023334115.1. Classification (NCBI taxonomy): domain Eukaryota; phylum Oomycota; class Peronosporomycetes; order Pythiales; family Pythiaceae; genus Globisporangium; species Globisporangium megalacanthum. The sequence goes on along the minus strand of JAASGD010001231.1, from coordinate 5,602 downwards.
AACGAGTTCCCGAGATACTCGTATCCGTACGGCCGACGTGCCGACACCATGTCCGCGACCAGGTCGTCGGCCCAATAGTATCGGAGCTGGGACGACCACATGAAGTCCTCTTTCGTACTCACGTTGTTATGCACGAGCCGCGCTGTCACGTCGCGTGCGTGCACGTCAATGACTGTGAGGGCGCCGACGCTGATGCGCGCGAGCTTGTCGAGGTGGCCGCGCACCATTTCGACCATGTCGGCAAGCTGGGCGAGCTGGCGCTCCATCATCTTCTTCACGCCGTCGCTGCCGGCGGCCGCCATGTTCTCCTCCATCTCTCGCGTCCAGTGGAACTGACTGCCGTTGAGCACGCACATGCCGGGCCACTTTTGGATCCACTTGGTGCGCGCGACCTTGGCGTAGTCCTGGATCGAGAGGAACATGACGTCGCGGATCGACACGCGCATCATCTCCTCCACCTCGGTCATCCAGTGCTCCACGTTCTTCCCGACCGGGTTCACAGCCTTCGTCATCGCAACTTTCTCACTCTCGGCTGAGATCATGGCGGTGATCGTGAGGTCGTCCTGGAACTCGACTGCGACGACGCCTTCGAAGCACTTCTTTAAGTGCGGCTGGACGAGCTTCACGTCCTTGCTCTCAGACAGAATCGAGAGCAGCTCTTCGTTCGAGAGGAAGTAGAAGCGGCTGAACGCTGACCGCTTCGTCTCAAGGAAGTCGCTCAGGCCCTTCTGGACCTGCTCGAGGAACCGGTTGCTCTCCTGGAACCGGTCCAGCAGCTTGTCGTTGTTGCAAAACGTGAGCACACTCGGCTTTTGCTTGGCGGCCGACAGTGTCTGGCGCCAGTTCTTGTCAACTGTCGCGAACCGCTTGCCCTCGGTCGGCAACTGCTTGTTAATGTCGGGCGAGTCGAAGATCGGCTGCAGGTACAGCCAGCTGCGCTGCACTTGGATCCACTCATCGAGCACGTCCGAGACCGTGCTGAGCGTACGCTCCCAGCGCGTGATGCGCTCCTCAAACGGCTTCTTGAACGCCGAGAACTGCATCGCCTGGGTCGTCGTGATCTGTTCGTCCAGCAACGCTTGGATCTCGTCGACGCTCTTTAGCACGTACGTCTCGGTCTCGCGGTAGTCGACAATCGTCAGCGCCATGGCTTTCCACTGCTCTTCCATCGTGTTCAGCGCTTTCTCGATCTGGTACTCCTTCCCAGCGGCCTCGCAGATGCGCGCGATGGTCTCCAAGTGCGCCTCAAGCCCGAGTCCGAGCACGTAGCTCATCTTCATCCCACGGTCTGGTCGGAACGTCATCTGGATCTCCTGGTTCATCTGGTTCCAGTGCCGCTCCTGCATACCAGGGTTCCGTAACGCCAGCACCAACGGTACGCGTGGACGGAACGCTGCGATCTCGTCCTTGATCACAGTCGCAATGTCCGTGCAGCCTTTGACGCCGAGCTTCTCAAATTGCTTGAGCGCTTTCTGGATCGCGCTCCAACTCGACTCGACAAACGCTTCGATCTCTTCGCCGTTCGCGTCTAGGAACGCGCCGTCGATCCACTTCCGGTGCTCTTTGAGCCACCCGTGCGCAGTCTTCCAGAGCACTGCGTACGGCTCAAAGTCGCGCCGGATCTTCTGGATTTCGTCGTAGTCCGTCACGTCTTGAGCAAAGAGCGCTTCGCGAGAGTTGAAGAGCTTCGCGTCTTCGTCGGCTTTGCTGATCTTTTGCTCAATGGCTGTGACGTACTTGTGCACTTGGTCGAGCCGCGCAATGTCCGTGTACTGGCGAAAGCCGTCGACTTCGTTATGGAGAGTCCGGAGCACCTCAGCGAACTCACTCTGCTGGTCGCGCATCTCGGTCGCAAAGTGCGTCTTCTGCATCTGGAGGACGTGGTGCATACGCTTGCTCTGCTCCTGGATCGCGTGCGGACAGAGGCGGACGCGCCAGATCGTGACGAAGTCGTCGCGCTCGTAGTGGTACTGGAACGTGTCGAGCACGACGCGGTACTTGATGAGCTGCTGGCTCTGCGTCAGCAACGGCGCCAGCTGCGTACTCACGCTCTCCAAGTACGCGTTCAACTCAGTGAGCTCCTCAATGTTCTGCGGGATCTTCTGCAGCTGCCGGTTGATCGCTTCAAACTTCTCGAGCAGCTCTTTCGCGAGCGACACCGAGTTCCGGAGCTGGAGGTCGAGCAGCTTCTTCGCGAGCCGGCGGTGCTTCTCCGCAAGCAGCGACCGGATGCTGGCGCAGCTGACAGTGTACATGCCGAGCTCGACATTCGTCGTCGGGAGCATCTCTTCGACTATGAGTGCGTCCTGGAAGTGTTTCTTGATCGCGTCTTGGATGAGCGCGAGGTTCGGCGGATTCTGTGTTTGAAACTCGGCGACGTACTCGTCTTCGTTCACGTTGACAAAGTGGATAAAGCTGTCGTACTGGAGCAAGTACTCGCGAAGCGGCACTTCAGCTCGCTCCATGAGCGCTTCGAGGTCGTGCTTGAGCGAGACGACCCAGTCCACGTTCGCGCTCACGCTCGGGAGGCACGGGTGGGCACTCCAGAAGAGCTTGTTCATCACAACTTGCTCGACTTGTTTGATGTTCTTGAGGCTCTCGAGCATTTTCAAGAACACGTCGACCACAACGCCTCGGAACGTTGCGACGGACGTGTTGAACGCGAACACGTGGCCCTTGCGCGGCTCGATTGGGTGAAACGGGCACACGTCCGCTGCGTCGTCGGGGTTTTTTGGCTTCCACTTGGCGATCTTGTCGGCCGCTGCGTCCACTTCGCGTTGGTTGATCACGTACCGGTCGGTTGAGACGACAATGGTCACGACAAAGAGGGACGTCGGCGTGAGCTGCTGGCGTTCTAGACACAGGTACTGCCACTTGATGTCGCCGAGCTTCGCGCGGTCCAGGTCTGGATACGCGATGAACGCCGTCTTGGCGTCGACAATGTGCACGCTGCCGACAACCGAGCGCTTGATGAAGTCCCGAAACTGGTGCAGCGAGTGGGCAGTGAGGTATCGTAACGTGTCTTTCATCGTCAAGTTGATTCGGCGCAGCAGCGAGCGCAGTTTGCTGAACTCGTACGTGTCCTGGCGACTCTCTTGGAGGTAGTACCAGCCCTTCCCGACGTTCGCGAGTGACGTCTTAATGACCGCTGCAACTTTGGTTGGCCACTCCTCCGTGATGGTCTTGAGCACGACACGCTCGAGTACCTGCTGGCGCTGCTGGAACTCCTCGAGCTTCGTGCTGCGGCCGGACTTGACGTTAAAGAGCTCGAGCTGGAGGACGCGGTAGCACTCATCGTTAACTTTCAGCAGCGCTGCCAGCGCCTCGGGGGACGTGAGAAACGTCTGGAACGAGAACCCGATGAATTGGTCGGCGTAGTCGACAGGAGGTGCCTCAGTCCGATGCCCCTCGCTCGACCGGACCGCGACACGCTCACACGGACCGCGTGGGGCCACTTCGGCCGCCGACAGGAACGTGCAGAACACTTCGGGGTTTCGGTTCGCGAGTTGGTGGAACTCAAAGATGATCTGGTTCATCGTCCGAAGGTAGTTGAGTTGGATCTCGTGCAGGATGCGCGTCGTGTCGGGGATGCGGTGGTTCTTACCGTGGAAGACCGCCGTTGCGAGGCGAGCGATCTTGTTCAAGCTTTCGTTGCCGAGCTTGTGTAGTCCCTCAACCGGCATGCAGTCGACGTACAAGTTCTTACGGAGCAGGTTCTGCGCTTGCAAACGCGCCACGTGCGCGCTGATATACCGGTCCGCAAAGTTGTCGGGGTCTTCGGCTTTGAAGCAAATGTCGAGCCGCCGCACGTCGGCGACCTCGGCTTTCTTGTTGCGCTGGAACTCGACTGAGTACATCTCCGTCTCGGCGCGATAGCCAGTCACGTGCGCGTCGCACCAGAAACTCGAGAGTCCTCGCACAGTGTAGAGTGCTGTGACTGGGATCCGCACACTGCCGTCCTGTCGTCGGCCAAGACGGAGCCAGTCGTGCGGGCTGTGGATCTCGTAACTCTCGTCATCGAAGAGATGGAGACTGAGGCTGGCGATGACCGTCTTGGCAGTGCCGCTCGCGTCCTCGCTGACTTTCTTGAACATACTGGACTCCTGTATGCTCGTCATGCGCTGCTTGAGGAGCTCACCGATGTTTGCGGATTCGTAGAGCCGCTTCTTGCGCTCGACCTCGACTTTGCGTGGCGGTAGATGCTCTGTGCGTTCGTACGGGACAAACACTTTGGGTTCGATTTCGCCGTCTTCCTTCAGTGCCGGGTCGACCGTAGCGATCACGTGACCTCCGCCCACTGAGAACCCGACTGGGTGCTGCACGAATGAGTTCGGGGCTGTGATCCGCGCTGTCGAGAACTGGAGCGCCGTCGATTTTGCAGGCGAGCTGCTCGAGTCGAAATTGACGACGCTCGCAGGTGCCATTGCGAGAAGAGCGTCTTTCGTAGGGCTCGTGGACGGCGCGAGGCGTTGCGCCCCCACGACCTGGGCATGGGACAAAAGAAAGACAAACACGAACAAGTTCACTCTTGGGTGATCAGACCCACTCGTGCTCCTGGATAAATAAGAAGAACGAACCTCCGCCGCTGCGTTCATCTCGCGAGGATCTCGCTCCATCCGACACAGCAAAGTGAAGAGACGAACAGACGCCTGAGTACGACATGCAAAACCTTGCTCGTCGCTTCAAGAAGAAGGATCGATTCCATTCCTGAGTTTAATCACTATTGAGAACGTGCTTACAAGGAGTCAAAGACGTTCTGTGGTTGTAACATTTGTGGTACAAAGTTGTAAAAACACAAGTTTCGCTTTTCAACATCACACCACACCTCTCACGTAACCTTGGAGCTGCTCGTCGCTCGCTGCCTGTGACTCGCGAGCAGCACAGCAGCCGCAGTCGCACGAGCGCAGAGTCAGGAGGTCGGGACCACGCAACACGCGTCGGGCTGCGGCCGCTGCGGTAACTCACCGGCTTCGACCCGAGCAGGCATTCGCGAAAGAGTTGGAGGCACAGTCGCCCGATCGCTCCATGACAGAAGACCGTCCCCAGCTGCTCTCGTGCGCCGTCCACCCAATCCCGGCTGCCGCGTCGCTGATCTGCATGGCCCTTTGACGCAACACACGCTACTCCCCTCGCTCGACGTCAGTTTGTCGCCATCATGAAGCTGATCCAGGTCTCCGTCGAGCGCCTGTGGGACGAAACGTGCGGTCAAGCGAGCGACCCGCCCCTGAGCGGCTTTTCTTGCACCAGTGCGCGGCTGCGACAGTACGTGGACCGAAGCGGCTGACCGGCGCCGACTCTGGACGCAGTGCTGCGTCTGCTAATGAGCTTCCAGTGCGCCGAGCGCTTGGAGCGCAGCGACGGTGCTCCCACGCGTCGGCCGCCAGGTGTCGCAACACAAAGCCACGAACGCGGTGCCAGCACAGCTGCAGCACCAGCAGCCGCACGCTCCAGCGAACAGCTCTAACAGCGGCACGTTTGAGCTCTTGCAGATCCAATTCGGCTTCCAGGAAGGCAACGTGCGCAACCAGAAGGAACACTTTGAAGTCTGGGTGCTCAACTACGACTCGCGAGCGCCGACCGTCAGTCGCGACAGCGACAAGCG
>JAASGD010001230.1:0-12130 GCA_023334115.1 Globisporangium megalacanthum | reverse complement strand
GAATCATTTTGCTTGAATTTTTGCTGACCTTAAATCTACGATATCAAATGATCGTTTTGAAAAGGGTATTGTTATATAGCGACCGCACTACTCGGAGAGTGGACTGTAGTAGCATGTTCTCCTCTGAAGGGACCTTGGGACTAAAAAACCCTTTTTGCGAGAAGAAAATAATCGAGTGCTTCAGAACTCATAAAAAGACTGCAGCATAAAAGAGACTGCAAAGGGAAGAATAAAAGGGACTGCAAAGGGAAGAATATAAGGGACAGCAACGCGACTTGAAATGTGTTGGTACTAGTGGGTTAATATTTTCAGCGTTAAAAACATCTCTTGGGCGACTTCACTTGGAGCATCAGCCAAGATGCCAAGATGCCAACCACCCTTCCACGCCAACCGACCGACCGACCACGTGCCACTCAACATCTTCCCATGCTCCTCCTCCCGCTGCTCCTGCTGCTGCGTTTGCTGCTTACTTGTACTGTACACGCCCCACAACTCTCCTCCGACCACTACAACATCGCTTCGTCGCCCTCGTCTGGCTCGCCCACCGCCTCCGTCTCCTCCCTTTCACCGTCGCTCTCCACGCGGATGCCGAGCGCCCGTCGCATTTCTTTCCCACGCAGCTCCGCCATGAGTGACTGGACCTGCAATCCGCCACCCATCCAAATGCACGCCCACCCCACACGTCAGCCCCGTCCATTCCATTCCAAGTCGTCCTCTCGCCTGCCTTCCACTGCAAGAAACGCACCGCGTGGCCCTTGCCGAGCGTCTCAGTGCGGTCTACAAAGTCCTCAAAGTTCAGCCCTGGGTAGAGATCGTACGCCCACTGTTTGTACGTCTTCATGAGCCCTGCGAGCGCCTTTGCCTGCGTCGTCAGTCAGTCACCCGCGTCAAAAACCACCACAAGCAACAGACAAAGAGCGACAATCGGTCAGTCCGAATCTCAATACGCCAGCCGCCTGCAAGAGCGCCACGAGACGTTACCTCCTGTCCCGCCACGTCGCCACTGACGCGGAACGGGAACGTCTCGTAGATGGCGCTCAGTCCGTCCGCAGACACCAAGTGCGACTCGCTGAGCAAGTTCCGGCGCCGCTTCGTCGGCTTCTCCGTCGCACTGGAGGCGGCAGCTGCGCCGTCTGCGCCGCTCTCCTGTCCGCCGCTGAGCGTCGCAGCGCCTTCTTCGCGCCGCCGCGTGATCTCCGAGTCATCGTCGAGCTCCCAGCCAGGACGGTCCGCCATCGCTTCCTCTTTTGCAGTGAGCGAATGGAATTGGTGCCGCACAATGATCGGTTTTTAGAGGAACTCTCGACTTTTATCACTATAGAAGATAGAAACCCTGAGTGGACGATGAGCCGCCCGTCACAACTGCGCTCGATAGCGTCCGCGTAAAAACGCCTGCATGTTCACGCATCCGAAAAAGAGAACATACACTCTATTGTATGCAACGGGAGGTGGTGCCTCTGTTCACGACCAGCCTCTTCTCGCACGCGTCTCGATTGCAATGCGTCGGTCTTGAGAAGAACTACCGTACGTAGGCGCTACGAGGACGATCTGCGGCCGAGGCGCTTGAGTCGCCGGCGGTGGTGGGAGCACGGTCGCTTGCCGTGGTTCGCCTAAAACCGACACCCAAACACACCCACAGAGAGCTCTGAGTGTCAACAACCACACCACCGCGTCATTGCAACCACTTGACACACCTTCTTGGGGCGGCGCGCGTTGCGGTTGAGTAGCTGCATGCTGAGGATCGGCCGTTCGCTCAGCCGCATCTTCTCCAGCGCAAACTCGAGGTTGTGGCGCCAGTCCGAGAGGTACAGTGGCGTCTGCGGTAGCGCGGCTCGGAGAGGTTGGCGAGCTGCGTGGTACGATGGAGCGCCAACAGCAGCAACCACCAGCACACGTTGTGAGCCTCGTGACCCTCAGGACCATAGAGACGAGAGGGTTCACGCACTGGCGGGGAAAAGCTCCCACGGCGCTGCGAGCGCGCGCGAAGAGGAGAAGAGACGCGCGGTTGGTGGAACGCGCTCAGTGGCGCGCGTGGCCAGGAACAGCCGCGACGTTGCGATACGGAGCGCCATGGTTGTTCTGACCTTGGTGACTACAGGGGGAGCGCAACACCAGCAAAAAGTGGCTCGCGAAATGGCTGGTGGGCTCCAAGAGCAAGTGCTTTAGATATTGAGTTTAGTATGAAAAGAGTCGAATCCTTTGTTGCTTGATCACGATCCTTGCCTGCATGATCAAAGCTGCTCGCCACTTCCTGTCCTGTTTGTCCAAGACACTTGTACTATGAGTATGCACGCAGCTCCGCATCGAGCGTCCTCTTGCTCACGAAGCGCTCGCGACGATGTGCTCGCAAGCACGTGAATTCACAGTGTTAAGCTGGCGCGAGTCAGTCAACCAAGTGGACTCGGTACTCGTTTTGCAGTTGGAAGGAGAGGCCCATCAAATCGCATCACCAAAGCGAACAACGGGGGTGGATGGCGTGCAGTGAGAGGAGGAATGCAGCAAGAGGACGCGCTGGTCGCGATTCGTTGAGGCGAGAAGCGACAACAGGAGGAGAAGCGACAACAGGAGAAGGTGGCGACCGGGAGTGATCTTGGGGTTTACGGTGGGACGGTGAAGCCTGTCATCTCGGCACAGCCTCGGCCTCGGCCGCGTCCCTGAGCGTCCGTTCATCCACGCACGCCACGTGCAGGTTGAGCGAGCGCGAGCTTCTGGGAGTTGATGGCGAATCCTTACACCCCGACCCACTCCCAACGCACATGGGACTCTCGTGGGACCGCCTCTCTTACTCGCTCTCTATCTATCTATCTCCTCAGCCTCACCGAGCTCTATCTCAGTCCTCACAAGCATGCAGGATTCTCGTCGACCTGACGACGGTGACCTTTTCATCCCGTGTACGAGCACGTGCCTGGTAACTACAGGTACCGGTAACGCGCTTGGTGACGTCGCCGTTGCTCCCTGACGCTGCCGCGTCTTGAGTGCGCAACTCGGCCTCTCGCGACGACAAGAGTGGCGCCAGTCGGCCCAGGATTCCCCCCGCCACGAGGCCGCCGCCGTGATCCTCTGTCGCAAGGGCGGGAGTCGTCGCCCAACCAGCCAGCTTCTTTGCGGCGATTCGCCATACTGTAGGACCGTGCTGGGAGGTTTACTGTATTATTCTCCTTTACATGTGTGATGACGGAGTGAGGCTGGCGACCCACCGAATCGCGGTGCGAGCAGTTTGCTGCTCGGGGAGCACCCAAACCACCACCCCACACTCAGTGCAACTCCGAGCAAAGCGCGATCAGGACATCGAGTGCGACTGCGAGTTCGCCCGTGTGTGAGCTTTGCTCTCGTTTTCGCCAGACGTGGAGCCATCTTTGTGTTCATAGCCAGCTGGGGTCCAGGCAGCAGCGCGCGGGGGGGGCGTCAGCATCAAAGAGCACTACGGATGGCTTATCCACAGGTCCGTGATATTCTTGTTTGTTGCGACGCACGCCTATCAAAACGCTCGGTTCTCTTCTCGTCAGCGCGCAAACCAGCAGCTCTCTCTCTCTCTCTCTCTCGCAACGTACGTACTCGACCCGTGAGCACGTGCGATCACAGACGCACATTCGTGGTCGGTTTGCGTGAAGACGCAGAGAGATCGATCGATCTAGGCGACGACATCCCGCTCCGTCCTTGACGTGGAGCTTGTGAGCGAAAGCACGCGGTGATGGCCGTGGGGATTACGCCCAAACGATCACCTCAACGGCAATCAATGTGAATCTGCATGAAGACACCGCACGCGTCTTGCATTCACTCACGCACCGGTTGGCTCACTCACTTACTTCCCCTTGTTTTGCTGACGCCAACGTTTGTATCCATCACATATCCGTCGCTCTGGAGGCGACAACCACCACACAGAAACACGGGAGTTGGGCGAATGCCGTCGCAGGACAACAACAGAAGGCACGTCTCGGAGTGATCCCTGCTGGCACCGCGCTCCAGTGTCATGTTGTCGCCGTTGTTCCTGTAAAAGGGAAAAGCCCCAATGCAATGGTCTCGTTTCCACACAATGCGTGGAGCTTGGACGCCCCATGAAAGCTTGAATGTCGACTGGCAAGAGGCAAGAGGCACACCAAGGGCCGAATAAATTGACCAATATATCACCTGTTGTAACATTCGAGGTGTTAAACCTTCTCGTCCTGGCGGCGGAAGGCGGGGGTGGAATGCGAGCTGATACTCTCCGAAGTTCGCGCTGGAAGGCGTATGTGAATTTCGAGCGCTACGAGACTGACCACTTCCAGTCAAAGGACTGGTGGTGGTGGCGGTGGCGCTCGATGGAAGCTCCGCTTTGTGACTGAACTCGACTGCGGACACCACGTGAAATGAATGGACCATGTCAAAAGCCTCAAAATACCGACCCGTGTTCAGCTGGTGTGCTTCTCACTGAGGCGCTCCGCCTCAGTGAACGCGAGGCAGAGCGAAGCAGCAAGCAATCGAGAAGCAGGAGCTGGTCCAAGGAGACGCCAGCCAGCACCTGCGCCAAAGTGTCGCCAGGGAGGCAGAGGCAGCCGCAAAGAACAGGTGATCTAATACGTATGGTACTAGTACTGTACCGCTCACGCTGCTTGCGCTGCTTGTGGCGCTCAGCCTGCAAAAGTACGTACAGTACGCACAGGTGATCACCACCCACGCCCGTCAACGGAGCTACCTTCAACGCCGCCCGTCCCAACCGAGCCGCATTGTCCATCGCTGGCCGTCGAGCGTCGAGCAGGAGGATTCAGGAAGTCCACGACGACCAGAACAGGAAAAAGGCGGCCGGCCGGCGTGGCACTCGCCACTCCCCGCGATCGTGGGTGGTTGCCATCGTTGTAAAATTTGAATCCGGCCGGTGCGCGCATTCGAGTCACTTTAGTGTTGGGGTGGATGGTGTCATGCAGTATGGAGAGTATGCCCTGCAGTGTGTGGCTCTGCAAGATCCGAGAGCACAAACGGGTGGCTTCCAGTTTGTATCGCGCTTTGTTTGCAACGGTGCTGCCATCGTGTTCAAGAAATGCACATTCGATTTTTTGATGTTGAAGTGCAGCGGCTCGTCTCTGCGCTGTTTTTCTATTTTTGCACCAATCAAACGACAATGACGTCTGCTGAGGGGTCCTTTATCTGCTTCTTATCATCCTGGCTTTCATCTCTATGAAGAGGCCAAGATCGGGAGGTTTATGGCGACTGTTTAGGCTCCACAATGCCGCCATTCATTGTCCAACGACATTCGCCGCTCAAGATGCCATGACGTTGCACTCTGCTCGCTGTCACCGCCTGACCAGGTTGCGAGTGCGGCGGCTGCTATTTTATCGCGGCAAGTCTGGGTACGAGGCCCCCACACACAAATGAGCGGCCAGCGTTGGCTGCCGCCGCAGGAAAAAGCAGCAGCGTCGTCTGCAAATGCATGGCCAAGTCCGCCCACCACGCTCTCTCAGCGACTTTGTATGCTTTGTCGCTGACGACTCTCTCGCGAGAGGAGGAGTTTGTTTGGCGGAGGAGGATGGGCCTCTGACTCGCTCACGCACTCGGTGGTACCGTCTGCCGGCTCCAACTCGCAAACTCGCAGATTCTCCGTCACAAACGTGAATGAGGCGACGACGGACACTCGGACGGACGGACGGACGGACGGACGGTAAGCGAAACGCGCTCCCATTCTCCAATCTCCTGCGTGCTACGCACGTCGCCACCCGCTTCGTCCATCGCTCTCAGCTCCACCCACACTCACCCTCTCACCACAAACACGATGCAGGCCATGCTCGCACGCACCATGGACACGTCGTCAAGTATCAGTCCCAACCACCACCACCACCACAATCACTACCTCCACAACCACAACCACCACACCACCAGTGGCGCCTCGAGCCCAACCAGTAGCAAAGCGGAAAAGGACGTAGCGCCGTTCCTCAAGAACTTGCGCCTGATGCTCGACGTCGAGAGCGACGCGGTGCTGCGGTGGACGCCGAACGGCCGCGCGTTCGAGATCCACGACATGGAGCAGATGATGGCGAGCGTGCTGCCCAAGTACTTTAAGCACCGCAAGTACACGAGCTTCCAGCGGCAGCTCAACTACTTTAACTTTCGCAAGTGGACCAAGTCGAAAGCCACGGTCTGCACGTTCTCGAACGACTTCTTCTTGCGCGACCAGCCCGAGCTCGCGTGGCGCATCTCGCGCAAAAAGTCGCTCCACCACGGCGCTGGCTCTGTCCTCCAGCAGCTCCAGCAGCAAACGGGCAACCCACGGCCCAGTCCCAGTCTCACTCCCCCCACTATGGCTGGTCGCGCGCCGTGGGTCAAGGCCGAGAGCGTGGCGATCAGTCTCGCGCCCAGTCGCAAGGACAGCAGCAGCAGCTGTGGGCCGTTCCCGTCGCCCACGGACCAGGACACGATGCTGAAGGAGCAGGACCAGAACGCACGCAGCCGCCACCCGCTCTTCCCGTTCCGTCCCCACTACCCCCGCAGCCACCAGCTGACGCACCACCAGTACCTACAGCCTCAGTACACGTTCACGAGCCAGCTCCAGCTCCAGCAGCAGAGCCCCGAAGCGCTCGACTGGATCGACTGTCTGCTCCCGCCCGTGGACCGCATCGAAGACGACGTGTACGCGTACATGTACGCGCCGCCGGCAGCGTGCACCCACACGCTCAAGTCGGCGGCGGCGGCGTCGTCGTCGTACGATTTTGTCTAAGTTAGGGAGGGAGGAGGAGGAGTAGGTCGTGTGTTGGTGGTGTCTGAAGTTTTGTCGACTAACTGAGAGGAAAGTGATCAATTGGTGTCCAAGTGACTGTCCATTGGACTGTCGGTCCCCCCATCTTTGCTCATAAGGAATGATTGCCACTTGAGGCGACTGGCAGTTGGGCGACACGTTTGCGCGTCATGTGCCCTGCCATGCCGAGTGACAGGCGCAGGAGAAGAGATTCTAGTCGCCTCTTGACGCCGACTGCTTCAGTTCAGCGACATGGACAGCACCCGTGGGTGGTCTCCAGTGTGGAGAATCCCGTCGCCTCCCAAAAGCGATTGGAACCAAACTGAAGCATCGCTGTACTCCTCCTTTCTTTCTCCTCCTTTATTTCTCTTGCGCGCACCGAGTTTTACGGTACGGACTTGTACTGTACGCGGACAGGGGGGACACTCGGGTGAAGGACCCTTTTCAAAAGTACTGACGTGGGATCCCTCCCACTCTCGCTCGCTGAAGCCAAGATCGCCAGTATTTCGAGTAAATTACGTTGATCAAACGTAAATTACTCATATCACGTTTTGCTTGCAGCTTGCAAAGAAAAGCACCAATCGTTGGTGCTTTTCGCTGGCTTCCAGCACCTCGGTGCACCAGCAGTGGACGCCGACGGAGGCCATGTCCCTGAGTTCATCTACAAGGCGAGTGGTGATACCAGTCGGTGACGACAACGAAGACCGCAGTGGTGGTGGCAGCAGCCAACCTCAGCTCACAGTGTTCACAACGGGGACAGTACCCAAGCCGCTCGCTCGCAACCAACACGCCATGTGCTGGTGATGGCAGGTGACGACGCACAAGGCGCTGAATGGCATCCCATACCAGTACTCCGTATCCAGCAAGCGAATGATGGCGCCACGACCAAGCGAAAGCGCCACCATGACGACAGCAGCAGCAACTGACTCTGCGAGCACACAGTAGCCGCTATTTGCCCGCACGCAGAACCAGACGCGCCGTTCCGATTCCGGTTCTCTACCAACGCGAGTCAGATGAGTGCGTGGCTGGCAGACGAGCGGACTCTCTCTCTCTTTACAGAACGAATCATGGGAAGTTTTCCTGTCTCGCCGATCCGACCGCTGACGCCAGCGTGTTGTAGCGAGCGTCAGTTCTCTCCCTCTCCAGCCACAATACAGTACGTTCACACCAAGCAAGCAATCAACACAAACACACCCACCCGCCCCTCTCCGCCTCTCTGGCGTTCCTTGTTTTCCAGTCCGACAGACTCGCTCTTTTTCTTTCGCTACTGCCACCAGCCACCAACCTCCGCCACGAGCCACAAGCCACCCACCCGCTAGCTCCGTCGCGTCTTCGTCTCCTCCACGTAGTGCTGGACGAGGTCGTGGTAGCCCTTGGCCATGTCCGCGGTCGCCTGCGTGCTCTGTTCGAGCGACCGGGCGATCGAGAGCAGCACCTGCCGCTGGTCGCGCACCGCCGTCTCGCTCGCGCCCGCGTCCTCCAGCTGCTGGCACTTGAGCGCCTGCGAGTCGAACACGCCGACGAGCTCCTGGAAGCCGCGCGCCATGCCGGCCGCGGCAGCCGAGCACTGCTCCACGGACCGCGAGAGCGCATCCGGACGCGACTCGGACACGGCAAAGAGCGTTCCCGTTCCGTTCGCCCCGTCCGGACTGCTGGTCGTCACGTTGGAACTTGGACGGCTGCGCTTTGGCTGCGGCGCTTGCCGGAACGTGCGGCTCACAGGGCTCGGGCTCCGCTTCCCGACCGCCGGTGCGACTGCCGTTACTGGTGGCTCAGGCCGTGGACTGTAGAGCGCGTCGACTGTCGGGACGCTGAGCGCCAGCGGCGGCGGCTCAACGTCGGGACCTGGGACGTCGTCGTCGGAGCTGACGCCGCTGCTCGCGATCGCGGACGGCGCGGCTGCGAGCGCCGCTGCCATGGCGGTTGTCTCGGCGTCTTCTTCCAGTAGCTCACTCAGTCTCTGCGCCACGAGCGGGTCCGCCACAGGCTCGTACGGCGCGTCCAAGAGGATCATGGCCATGCGGCTGTAGAACGGCCACGGCAAGCGGCCTTTGAACACGTGCGCTTTCGGCCGCTGGCTCTTGATGGCGGCCCACCACTCCTCCGACATGCGCTCGCCCCCGCCACTGCCCTTGAAGCCTACGAAAGAGAGAGAGAGCTCACGTGAGCCGTCCGGACGGCATAGAATCGATACATAAGCACTCTTAGACGCACCGGGTTGCTCCTGGAGCCACCTTACGAGACTGTAGTCGATGCGGAGGTTCTTAAACTTGACAAACACCTGCGCCTCTGCGTGGTACAGCGGTGGAAAGAGCGTGAGCGAAGAGGACGTCTACACGCACAAGATAACACACGCACAAACGGACCCGTCCAGGCACGGCCCGCGTTGTGGCCAGCGGCGCGGTTGATGGCGCGCGTGAGCTCCGCCCGCGCGGGCGCACGCAGCAGCACACCGTTGGACGCCACGTTGCGCGGCCAGAGCCGCAGACGTAGGTACAGGTCCAGCAGCAGCAGCGTCTCGGCCTCCGTGAAGAGCACCATCACTCCTCCTTTACGTGGTTGCGACTTGCTTTGTTTCGCGCTTTGGAGCGTTTTTCAAACGCGCAATAGGGGGATACTATAGAGCGAAATACGAGGGAGCGAGAATCGTTTTTGTCGCAAAATCATGCTCTGTGAACAGGACTCTGGAGCGTGACATAAGGAAGGGGTCAACATGACTGAACAAGCGGCGTGCCACGCGAATCATGACCGCTCGGTCCTCCGCCACCAGCATCCAGAGCAGCAGTAAACCGCCAGCGCTACCTCCACGTGAGGCACCGCCGTCGCTCTCGGCGCTCGATCGCTTCCTGCCGCTCTGGATCGTGGTCGCGGGAGCGCTCGGCATGGCGCTCGGCCAATTGCCCCAAGTGCCTGCGTTCATCGCCAGCGCGACTGTGGGCGATGCGAATGTGTTCGTGGGCGTCGGACTGTTCGCCATGATGTACCCGCCGCTCGCGAGCGTGCGCTGGCCGCTTGTGACACGCGCGTTCACCGCCGACTGGCGCTTGCTGGCGCTCTCAAGCGTACAGAACTGGGCAGTGGCGCCGGCGCTCATGTTTGCGCTCGCAGCCGCGTTCTTCCACTCGAACGCGGGCTTCCTCGCTGGCTTCAGCCTCGTCGGCTGCGCGCGCTGTATTGGGATGGTCATGATTTGGATCGCGCTTGCAGGCGGTGACCTCGAGTACGGGGCCGCGCTCTTGGCGCTCAACGCGCTGCTCACGCTCGCATTCTACGCCCTCTACGCCACGTTCTTGCTCGCCACGCTCCCAACCGCTCTCGGGCTCGATGTCGCAATCGTGCAGCACCACGGCAATGATACCGGTAATACCGTTAATAGCCACGACACGCTCCACATCACCATGGCAGAGATCGCAACGAACGTCGGGATTTACATGGGCATGCCGTTCGTGCTCGCTCTCTGCAGCTGGCTCGCGCTCGTGCGTCTCAAAGGCGAGCGCTGGTACTTTGAGACGTACGCGCCGACGCTGGACGTCGTCGCGCTGCTCGCGTTGCTCTTCACAGTCGTCGTGCTCTTCGCGTCCCAGAGCCAGCGGCTGACTGCGACGCTCGTACCCGTGCTCTTTGCAGCCGTGCCGTTCGCCGTCTACTTTGCGCTCATCTTCACGAGCACGTTCGCACTCGGTGCGTTCGGGTGCGGCGCGAGTTACGCGCAGTGCGTCACGCTCGCGTTCACGGCCACGAGCAACAACTACGAGCTGTCGCTCGGCGTGGCCGTGGCCACGTTCGGGCTCGACTCGGACCCGGCGATGATGAGCGTCGTGGCGGCGCTCGTGGAGATCCCGACTATGCTGCTGCTCGTGTGGGCGTCGCGATGGGCCGAGCGGCGCTACTTTGCGACGGACGGCGCGGTACTGCGGGAGGGTGAAGACCAGAGCAGCTTTGTTGCTGCAACGAGTCCGAGTGAGCGAATACCGGTATAAATGCAGTATCTTCTTGAGAAACCGATGCTGTCAAAGTTAAATACTGATAGTTGTTATCAGTGAAAGCATGCAATTTATCAGTGATTCGGTTTTTCCTGTTGCTGCCCGCGATAACTAAGGCGGTCGAATTGTGGAGTGCTTTGCTGCTTTGTTCGAGTCCATGTGGGTCATTGAAACGGCCGCACAAGCGACGGAGCGCAGGGCCGACAAGCAGAGTCCGCGGCAAGCAAAGTTGCGAGAAGGAAATGTGTGTCGGCGTGTTTCGAGGTGAAGCACATTTTTGGGTAAAGTACATTTTTTGAGTAGTTTTTTTTGTTAAAACACTTTTTCTAAAAAGTGTTTTAACATAAATAGGAACACACACCCAAAATCCCTATTTTGAGTGGATTGGCTGAACTGGAATAGACTCGATTAAACTATAGTCTGACACAACAGACATCCTTCATAGTGAAAAACAAAAGGGATCTGAAGAAATACAATGTGCTTTTTCGAGAAACAATGTGCTTTTTGCATAAGAGGATGTTAGGAAACAACACAAGCAGCTACAGCAGTAGTGTATCACACGACGAAGCCCCTCCTTTTGTGTACGTGCTGCCAGCAGTGCGGCTCCAGCGAGCCATCGCGGCTCTGTTAGTCAGTTTTTGCAGCGCAATGGGTCCCGCAGCACTGGGTACACGTGAGCGTCGTACACAGACTGGAACTTGCAGTTGAGACCGCCGTCAGCCGTGATGTAGTCGCGCACCCAGCTGGGTTGCTGGGTAAGAGTTTTTTCGATGTGGGCCATGTGAACAAAGTTGCGTAATGCAACTTTGCCACTTTGCAACTTTGCATGATGACAACTGATACTGACTCTGAGGCTGAGGCTGACACTGAACAGCTAATAAGCTGAGACTGACACTAAAAATTAACTCGGCAGAACAACCAGGTGTTCGTCAATCACGACGACGCTGCTATTATTTAGCGTCAATCACTCTCTTCGCCACGACCGACTCGCCCACGACAGACAGACTCGTCCACCTCCTGCTGCCACAAGCCAACGATGCAGACTGCGCTCCCAGAACTCGACCCAGCGCTGCCCGTGACGATCGAAGAGAAGAAGGAGCGCCAGCGCCTGCATGTGCGCCGCAGCTACTACCGCAAGCTGGTGCGTGTGCTTCACTCGTCCGCCTCGTTTGCTGCTTCGGGTGGTGATAAGTCGACGGTCTTGTCGCGTCTCGTGTTAACTTCTAACGCCGCCACCGTGTGCGTGTAGAACCGCATGAATGAGATGCGCGAACACGTGCGGCAGCTCAAGGAGCAGTACGCACTCGCACTTCAGCAGCACACGCCAAGTGCTGACCACAGACTCGATAGTACAAGTCCGATCACGAGTCCAAGCAGCATTGTGGACGGTGGGAAGAGCGTCAAAGAGCTCTACGCAGAGCTCGCGCGTGTTAAGGAGCAGCTG
>JAASGD010001229.1:0-12163 GCA_023334115.1 Globisporangium megalacanthum | reverse complement strand
GGAAGCTGGAGTGCAGTAAGTTCAGTCTTTCCTTCCTACTCCACACTACTAAGTGATACGACTGGAGCTGCTTCTCCAATCACAGCAGCCGGCGCTGACAGCAGAAGCGTCGCATGCGCTTCTTCGTCCAGAAGCTTCGCCTTCGGCTTGCGACCGCGACGCTTCTTCTCCACCACCACGGGAGCTCCACCACCGTCTTCACGGGCGCCAATTGCGCTCAACCGCAGCGTCGGAGGCTCGCTACTGCTCTGTCCAGCAGTCGTTGGCGACGCTTTCAAGCCCACGTTGTCGCTGTCTCCTGTCGCCACAGTGCTCAACTGGTTCGCGGCCACGTTCTCTGATCGCTCTAAGTGTGCGGGCGGCTCGTCGGTCGTCTGTGCACTCGCTGGATCACTAAGAAGAAGCAGAGTCGCCGGCTCGGATGGCCGCGGCTTCTTGAGCTTGTCGGTCCGCTTCTCGCACGAGTCTTGGAGCACAATCACTCGTCCCGACACGAGCAGCTTCTCCGTCTTGGGCCGCCGCTTGCGCTTGAGCTTGACGACACGCGGCTCGCCAGTAGCCGCTGTCGTCTTGTCAGTCGCTGTCGTCGTACTCATCTGCAACTCGGCGCTTGTCGGCACACTGGTCGCGACTCTGTCGGCTGTCGACGACAGCAGCAAACCATCGCTTCTGTCGCGTTCCAGCGTGAGGCTCCCAGCCGCCGAGCCCGCCACTGTCGTCTGTCCATCCCCAGAAGCAAACGGCTCGGCTGTCCCTTCGACAGCCGCAGCCGACACTCCAGTCTCCGCTGTCGGCTTGCACGCTACCGCACGCTCGACAACTTGAGCCGTGACGAGCCGCAACACGCTGTGCACATGCGGCAAGTCGTCCGGCTCGTCTTTCGCCATCTCGTTCAGCCGCACAACGAAGCGGCGGCCCGAGTTCTCAACGTCAATGTTGCCACACGGGTGGTCGTTCACAACGTTGTCTTCGACAACGACGCTCCCCGCGTGGTATAACAGCCGGATCCCAAAGCGGCCGTTTCGCTCAATCGCATTCCGTCGCAACAGTGCGTGGCCTGCGAGCACACTGACGCCCGAGTGCGCGTTCGCAAATACACTGTTGCGCACCATCACGAGCTCGCCTTGGACCAGGAGCACGCCCGAGCTCCCGCCGTGGTACACGCGGCTCTCGAGCAGCACGGCGCGGCTCGTGACGCTGCCCGACACCGCGACACACGCGTTCCCGCTGCCGCCGCCGTCAAAGTCGCAGTACAGTGCACGCACGCAGCCGCCGTCGACAACGTGGAGCAAGTGCTGCCAGTGGCTTGCATCCGAGCCGTTCGAGCCAGCGACAGGGCTCGGCCGCGTGAGCCGAAAGCCACAGAGGACACCGCCGTGCGCGCTCCAGCGCAGCTGTGCACGGCCTGTCGTCATCTGGAGCTCCACGTGCGCGTCTGGCGCCGCCAGCAATCGCAGCGGCGTCGTGACGTTCAGCACGTCCGGGACGTCGTACACGCCAGCGCTAAAGAGCACGGTCTCGCCGGGCGCGACAGTCGCCAACGCGTCGGCGACACTGACGCCACGAGCGTGCAAGTCACTCGCGCTCACCTTAATAAACAGGCTCGCGTGCGTCGCTGCGTCGTGCCACGTGCGACAGACGAGCGACACACGCTGTCGATCGGGAAACGCCGCGAGCCACTCCATAACCGGGAGGAGTACGCGTGGAAGGAGCCCCGCAAAGCCACGTTCTCGCATGTGGGCGACGTCGTCGTTCGCGACAAGCACAGCAGGGCGTTCCCACACGGCTTCGCGCGTGTCGACGTTCCAGTAGAACGGCTGCGCCGTCACCACACACCGCTTGAGCTCCCACGCGGCACCCGTGAGCTGTCGCCGACGACGCTCCGAGTGCACGTGCGCGCGTTGTTTCCGGTACCACACACGATGTGTCGTGACGACGTCCCCACTGTCGCGGCTGTCGCTGTCGGCCGGGTGCATGACGCCCGCAATGAGCTCGCCGTCCGCGATCAGCGCTGCTTCTTCGCGCGCTTTCTCACCGTCGATCCGGTCAACGTCCAAGCTGCTGAGCTGGCTGTCCAAGTAGCTCTCGATCGCAGCGGCTGTCGGCACGTACGCGTACAACGGGTCAATCTGCTCGCGAAAGTGCAGCGCGTACCGGTCGACTGCGTTCAGTGCGTCCTCAAAGCCCTGGAGCGACGACACCGAGTCTTTCCACGCCTGGAGCTTACGCTCGTCTTCCAGTTCGAGCTGCTTGGCGCGCGCCTTCTCTTGCTGCTGGGATAACGTCGTCGTTGAGCGACTGCTGGCGTCAGTCATCGGCCGTCGGCGCTTGCGTGAAGCCGACGACGCACTCGAGCGTCGACGCTTGCGGCTGCGGCTAAGGGGTTTGGCGTCCAGAGCTCCCGACGAGCCGTCCGAGTCCACTGCACTCGACACGCCCGCGTCGTCGTCGCAGTCGTCGTTATCCTCGTTGTCGTCGTCGTTCTCGCTGCGGCCATTGACAGAGTGGTCGTCCATGTCGTCGGCGCCGACAGCCGCCACTTCATCCGCTGCCACGATCGAGCCGTCGACACTCTCTGCCTCGTCGTCGTCGTTGTCGTCCTTCCCGCTGACCGAACTGGTCGCTGAGATAGACGACGGTGTCGACGGCTTGGCGCCCACCACTGTCCTGTCGCTGCTCGCACGCGACAGTCGACGTGTCGACGCGTTCGTCGCTGTCGTCCCGTCTTCGTCAAACTCGCGCTGCTCCGACAGGAACTCCTCCTTGGCGCCTTTCATCGCGACCACGTCCTCTTCGTCCTCGACCTGCGCCATCGCACTCTCGAGCGCCTCGAACGACAGCTCCTCCGTGTCGTCATTGTCGTTAGCGTCGTCGTTGTTGTTTGTGTCGTTGTCCTCGCTACCTGTCACGAGCTCGCGCAGGTTCGCACGTGAGAAGAAGTCGGTCGTGAACTGACCTTCGGCCATGACAAGAAAGTCGAGGTGCCGCTTCTGCTGGGCTTTGCGTAGAATGTTCTCTTCGACAGTGTGTTCGCTCACGAGCCGGTAAATGTGCACGTCGCGGGTCTGGCCAATCCGGTGCGCGCGGTCCTGCGCCTGTGCGTCCATCGCTGGGTTCCAGTCCGAGTCGTAGAAGATGACGGCGTCGGCGCCAGTGAGGTTGATCCCGAGCCCACCACTGCGGGTCGACAGGATGAAGCAAAAGACCTTCTCGTCGCGGTTAAACCGGTCCATGAGCGCCTGTCGCTTCTCGACTTTCGTTGACCCGTCCAAGCGAAAGTACGTGTGGCTGTCGACACGACACACAAGCCGACACAAGCCGACAGGGTTGGACACAAGCCGACAGTGGAAACGACAGAGTCCCGACACTCGACACGTACCCGTGGATGTTGAGAAAGACCTCGAGGATGTTGAGCATGGAGCTCATTTGCGTGAAGATGAGGCACCGGTGGCCCCCGCGCTTGAGCTCGCGCAAGAGCGTGTCGAGCTGCTGGAGCTTCCCGCAGTCAAACTGCACGAGCCGCTTGTCGGGGAAGAAGAGCTGCGTGCGCTTGAACGCGTCGTAGTACACGTCGACGCACTGGCGCGCGAGCGGTTCGGCGACCGCTCGTACGAGCTCGTCGGCTCGGCGCATGCGGGACACGACAAACTCGTTCCGTGCGACAGCTGCCGGCGACGCGAACCGCCCGCCACTGAAGCGGAGCTCGACGAGCCACGCACGGGCTCGTGGGACAAAGCACACGGCTCGTGACACGATTGGCTCGAGCTCTGCTACGCGATCTTCGGGTGCGCGTACGATCGTACTTAGCGCGTCACTGAGCTCGAGCCAGTCACACGCACGAGCCGACGCACGCTTCGCGTGCACGGCCATTGCATGCGACACAAACACTGGGAGCGTACAGGCTCGGATCAAGTCGCTTCCATACACTGGCTCGGAGACGAGCTCGACGCGCAGCCGACTCGTCTCTGCGACTCGTGTCCGCTTGTCCCGCCAGTACTCGGCTCGCACCTGGGCGAGCTCCACGAGCCGACGGAGCACGTCCGGCTTGGTACGAGCCGCGAGCTCGCTCGTCGGCGGTGCTGCGTCCACCGGTAGCGGCATACTCACGTCGTAGAAGAAGAGCTGGCGCCGCCGCTGTGACGTGCGCTTCTCATAGCCCGCAAGCTCGAGGCTCGGGAGGTTCCAGTCGTGGCGCCAGTGCGGCAAATCGCGTCCGTCGTGCGCTACCGCAGCTGTGAGGAAGCCACAGCGGCTCGGGACATCGAGCCGGAGCGTGGGGAGGTCGAGCGGGGACGCGATCGGCCGCGGCTCGAACAAGTCCGGGTGGTTGCACACTTTCCGGAGCTGCATGAGGACGTTCATCATGCTCATGACGTTGCCACCCCCGGCTCGGCCCATCCCCAGGGCTCGTCGCGTGCTGCTCCGGGAAATAAAGTCCTCGTACAGGAACCGCTGGCGCTTCGAGAGCGCACACGTCACGACGTGCTCAAACTTACCCGGCAGCTGCTTTGCGACGTCTTTCTTGAGCCGTCGTAGCACAAACGGCCGGATGATACCGTGCAGCTGCGTGACGAGCTGCTGTTGGGCTTGAGCTTGGGCTTGGGCTTGAGCTTGAGCTTGACTGTCGGCCAATGGCTCGCCGGAGCTGTTCTCAACGAGCGTCGCGAGCGGGTGCTGGAACCAGTGCGCAAACTCGCGTCGGGACGCAAAGACGTGAGGCATGAGGAAGTGCATGAGCGCCCAGAGCTCCAAGACATTGTTCTGGAGCGGCGTCCCCGTCAGCAAGAGCCGCCGCTGCGCGTTGAACGCGAGCAGCGTCTGCCACCGGAGACTCTTCCAGTTCTTAATGTGGTGCGCTTCATCGAGCACGAGGTAGTACCACTTCTTGCGCTTGAAACAGTGCGCGTCTTGGACGACGAGCTGGTAGCTCGTAATGCACACTTGGAACGCATTCGGCTTGGACCAGCCCGTCCGGAGGGCTTTCCGCCGCTTCGCCGAGCCGTAGTACGTCAGCACTTTGAACGCGGGGCACCACCGCTTGAACTCCATCTCCCAGTTCACGAGACAGCTCGTCGGCACGACAATCAAGTGCGGGCCCCAGAGGCCGTGCGTGCACGCGAGGTGGGCGAGCAGTGCGATCGTCTGGATCGTTTTCCCGAGCCCCATCTCGTCCGCGAGGATGCCGTTGATGCGCTTCTCACTCAAGCTGACGAGCCAGTTCACGCCGGCTTCCTGGTACTCGCGCAGCGCCAACCGCGCAGTGAGCAAGTACGGCCGCTGGAACCCGGAGGATTGGACTGCTACTGTGCGTTCGGGTGATACGACGGTGTCGTTCAGTCGCTCGTGTGGCTCGACAGTGTCGGCAACGTCGCTGTTTGGCGTCTCGGCTTGGAGGGCGTCGGTCGGCTCGTCCTTCGGCTCGTCCGTCGGCTCGTCAACACTGTCGTCGTCGTCCCCACTGTCGTTGTCGTCTCGAGTGGACGTGTAGCGAGCGAGCAGCTCGTCCACCGACAATTCGCTCTCTTCCTGGAGCGCACTGACCTCCGCCTCGATCTCTTCTCGCGACAGCGCAAGCGCCTGCTCGGCCTCGATGATCGTCGACTCGTCGTCTGCTTCCTCCTCGTCGCTGGCTTGAAAGTCCTCGTCCGAGCCGTCCAAGCCGTCGTTCGAGCCGTCTCCACTCACGTCGAACGCTCCACTATACCGTGCGCGCAGCTCCTCCAGCGGTAGCTCACGCTCCGCCTCGAGCCACTTGAGCTCGTCCTCTACATCATCCTTCGTGCTGTCGTCCGCTTCCGCTGCCGCAATCGTGCGCTCGTCGTCCGCTTCCTCGTCTGTCGGCGGCTCAAAGCCACCGTCACTCGTCTCTTTCTCCTCTTCCTCCTCTTCCTCGTCCACGTCGTCCACTTCGCCAGCAAACGCCGCCGCGTACCGAGCACGCAGTTCGTCGATCGGCAGGTCGCCTTCCGCTGCCAACAGCGCGAGCTCCTCATCCACGTCGGCTCGGGACGTCAGCGCTTCGTCCGCTGCGATCGTCGTCTCGTCGTCCGGCTCGTCATCTGCCGACAATGTGGCGTAGTCCGAGTCACCGTCGTTGTCGCTCGCACCTGATTCGCTAGCGGTGGCTCGGTTCGGCTCAGCTCGCTCTCGTATGCTCTGCCGCGGCTCGTCGCTCGCCTCTCGGCTCGTCGGCTCGAGAGCTCCTTCGTCGTCGTCCCCAACCCTGTCGTTCGCGTTGTCGTCTGTCGACTGCGCGTCTTGAAACGTCGACGCGAGCGCAGCTGCGTACTTTTCCGTCTGTGCGACGAGCTGTTTCAAGTGCCGGTCCATCGCGGCTTTGCGGAGTTCGTCGGCTTGGAGCTTGACTTTGAAGCTGATGATCTTGTCGATTTTGCCCCAAAACTTCTTCACGTCGCGTCCGATGCGCGCTGCGAGCCGTCGGCGTGCGTCTTCCTCTGCCTGTTGGTTCACCGTCTCGTTATCAGCACACACAGCCAACGTACGGTCGATTCGCCTCATTCTGGCGACCACAGCGTACCTTTTGCTGGCGAACGATGCGTGTCGCCTGTTTGCTGTGGTAGCTCACGAGCGAGCCAGCGACCACGCGAGCCGACTTGAGCCGCCACTTGCGCTCTTGCGCAAAGTCCGCTGCCATCCACTCCTGTCGTCCCATTCCTCCCGCGTCACGACACACAGAGATACAGCGACGACCACAGACCATACCCAACTCAGTACGTACGCACCATCTCTTGCAGCAGGAAATCGCGGTGGGCGCGCTCGATCCGCGCGCCAGTAGCGTCCACCTGCGGTTCGGCGACGCGGGGGAGTGCACGGCCGAGTGTAAGCGCGTAGAGCCGCTCCTCCAGTGCGCGTTTGTGCGCCAGCACACTGTCGCCAGCCCCAGAAGCGGGAGCGAGGGCTTCGTTCTCGGCCATTTCCCCACTAATCGGCGCAGTAGACGCGGCAGGGGGTACACCTGCAAGTGCCGCACTCGATGGAGGAGAATGCTGCGGCGCAGGGCGTCGACGTCGCGCCTGGCGCAAGCGCGCGTTCGCCATAGGTGCGCGTCGCTCGCTCGGTGCTTTTGGAGCCGAGAGCTGTGAATGGAGCCGAGAGAGAATGGAGAGCGAATGACGTGTGCGTATCAAATAATAGTATTCGCGCGTCCTCCTGGAAAACAGAATAGTGAAGAAACGCGAGGGTTGAAACGCATGTGGTCCACATGGAATTGGTGTGGCAGTCACTGCGGGACTTGAAGCGTCACACACGTGCGGCGGGCAGTCGCCGTCGCGTCGGACTCGCCGCCTTCGCGGTGCTCAATGGACGGAACCTGGATCCACAAGAGACCACTGGCCTATCTGAAATGGGCGCCAGCCACCTCGGGTTTCCATTGCACCTTTCGCTCAGCAGCTCGCAAGGCCCCTCAGTCTCCCTCGTACGCTTCCAGCTCGTCGTTGTCGTCGACTTCTGGGTTCTTGTGTGCAGCGCATAAAGGGCAGCGCTTTCGATCCGCGTCTGCTTCAATTCGATCCAATTCGATTCCTGTCACGCGGCTTCCTCGTGTCGTCGTCACGCCACGTCGGTGGAATCAATCCACGATGATGCACACATCCGAGCCGCACTCCCGCGAAGAAGCTGCGACGCTGCTGGAGGATCAGCGCGGAGCAGACATCCCACCTCGACGCAGACAGGCGATGCGCACGCTCGTGGGCGTGCTTGGAACGCTCGCACTAGTCGCTGGCGCTGTGGTCGCGGTCAACATGGCTGTGAATGACAGCGACGCCCACGCGACTGCGACTGTGAATGCGGTCGCAGCGCCATCGACGATGGTGCTCAACACGCACGTGCAGCCGAGCGCACTGGAAGCGCGCTTTGGCTGGGGCTCGTTCAAGTCTGGCTGGTGCAGCATCCGGGCGAACGCCGGTTGCCTCTTCAGTGGCAACCGCGAAAAGTGCAAGCAAGAGGTCCACGACGCGTGCGACCCGAAGCCCGAGACGGCGCCACTTCCACCGGGACACGGCTCCGGCAGCGGCTCTGGCAGCGGGTCCGACAGCAGCGACAGCGATGATGGCAGCGGGTCTGGCAGCAGCAGCAAGGCTCCGAGGCGTCTCGTCCGCTCGAGCTTCCCGGAAGCGGGCATTGCCATCTAACCTGTCTTCCAAACCCCTGAAAAGCATCCAGTGAGGCTCTTGGTCGCCTCGCTCGTCTACTCTCCACCGCAGTGTCCATGGGTGGTGAGAACTGGAGCTCCGTCGTGAGAGCTCAGTGCTCCAGTAGTACTGTACTGCTCGTGCGGTTCCCTGGAGCGCACGCCTCGCTTCACTTCGCTTCAGTCCAGTTGAAGCAGAGAAGGAGGTGAGCTCTTGGTTTGCATACTTGCTCAGTCATGTCAATACATACAGAGCGTTCGTTCTCTTTTGATGGTGGTGCTGGACGCTTCGTTTCCAGATGGCTGGCACTCGATTGACGATCTTTACGTGCTCTTTAAGATCTTTTTTCGTGCGTTCATTCAATTGGCATCCACAAATCTTCAGGAGCTCGATTAGAGACGTGCTCGATCGTGTCTCGTAACAGTGACATCTTTTTGAAAAGATGCGAGTCGCGTCATAGGCTCGACAAACCTGGTAACTTGGTGTGTACGGCTGAACATCTTGTATACTAGTACTCAGCAGATACAAGCGCTTCATTCCTACAAAGGCTCGCACTCAAGCGCTCTCCACGCCAGTCTGCCATGGACAGCTTCAGTCAGCTCCAAGACTTCAGGAACTCCTGGACAATCACAAAGATTTTTGCAAAGTTCTGCAGTTGGGCAGTTGTACTGTATAGCTTGATAGAAAAAGTCGCCTGATCTGATAGAATCAGTGAAAACTTGCCATACTGTACTATCTTCCTAATCGAGCCGGGCCGACTTTGAACTGACCGACTTCAAACTGGACTGGTTCATAAGTGCCATCACGATACAACAAGCGCTCAGTTCTATCCTGCCGTCCACCTTGACGTCGCGGTTGACGTGTGCGGTGGAGCGCCTTTCGGCGACAGCAACGTGGGAGCAAAGCGCAGCGTCGATCTTGGGACTGATTCGCGCACCGATATTTTAGCAGATACCGGTACTGTAAAACTTGCTGGACGTCGATTATTGAAATCAAAAGCTGCGTTTACGCGCACGACATTCCAGTGGCAGCAGAAGTGCCTTGCCCAGCGATCGTGACCGTCACACAGCTGTCGTGCCGCCGTTGAAGGACCGAGACCGCGGACAGCAGTCAGGACTATCCGAAGGAGAGACTTGCAGGATGTGTGTACGTACTGTCGTTGATTGGTCTCGTTGACCGTCGCAGCGCGTGATCAGCACATATCTCCGACGCCAAAGAGGTGGTCTCACAAGTGCAAACGCACTCGTGTGGCGTGCGCCAGCCACTCTGGAATCTCCTGTCTCCTACAGAAAACAACAGCGCCAGGCACTCCCACGTATAGTACGGAGCCTATCATGACGCGAGACCTCGTCCGAACGCCGGACGCTGCAGCACAGGTCGGCTCCTCCACGTCCGACAGCGACGGCAACCACAGCGAATGCGGCGATAACAACTCGCCGCCGTCCCAGGACGCAACGCGGAACTTTGAGTGCCCGGAACCCGAGTGCCGGCGCCGATTCAACCGCAAGTTCACGCTCCAAGAGCACCTCAAGACGCACACGGGCGAGAAGCCGTACCGGTGCCGCTTGCCAAACTGCGGCAAGCGCTTCAGCACGTCGGGGAACCTCTCGCGCCACCACCGCTTGCACGTGACCAAGAGCTTTCGCTGCCCGAGTCCCGACTGTTCGCGTGTGTTTGCCAAGCACGAGAAGCTCCTGCGCCACGTGCGTGTGCACATGGATGGCGACGGGTACGTGTGCAGCTTCCCTGGCTGCACGAAGACGTTCAGCACTGCTGGAAACTGCAGCCGCCACCGCCGCACACAGCACCCAGCAGAGCCTGACCCGGACACAGTCGCCCCTCGGAGAGGACACTACCTTCAGTTCGAAGCGTATACAGCGAGGAGTGACCATCATCTCTTCGGTCCAGTCGCTCTCTACGCGCCACTCTCGCACTCCCACGTCGCTCATTACGAACAGCTCGCTGCCGCGATGGCGACAACGGAGACAGTTCCCGAGATCTCGAGCTCCGATCTTGCCGAGCTGCTCGAGTGCCTCTTTGACGTCAAGACGAGCGAAGACGACGAGCAGCCGCCGTACGCGTACAGTTTGCCGCTGCCGCACGATACGAGCAGTTCGTTAGCCACCGCAGAGATGATCGAGGCGCTCGCGCACGTGTCCGAGCACGAGTCCATTACAGTGTGCTTGTGACGAGAGTCGTCGGGGTTGTTCGTTCGAGCTAGTACCACAACGTATCTGTAACGTCGTTCGTAAAGTGTCTCTTCAATCGCTTTTCGTATAACATTCAGTGACGACATGATACTGAGCTGGTGGCGAGCTGCTGTACATGTAGTTGTACAAGGACATGGAGCGAACAGTCTCAGTGGCATAGCCACTGAGCGCTCAATACGCGCGACGTCGCACGCCCATAACGCTACTGTACTTCCAGCGGAGCTGGAGCAGCCGTCAGTGGGGAACTTTACACGAGCGTAGTCGTGTTGCTCAGATTGTTCGCCACCGCGTGATGTCATCGAGTGCAACGGTATGGTCCTGTCCCTCCACTTCCCACGTGGAGGGAATTGGCAACTGTGTCGCCCTTCGGTGCTTAAATGAATGCAGACCACCAAGATGTTCTGTCGATCGAGCGGTGGGCTCCACGAGTGTGTGGCGTGTGTGCTGCGTTTGTGGTCGACAAAATCTTACCCAGATCAGACTCGTGGACGGGAAGCACACCGCCAACCGTCGACGCAACCATCGTGTTGCTCACTGCGCCCTGTTGTCCGTAGTGGTACGGCTGTTGCAAAGGAAGTCTCCGGTTCGTGACGAGCGTGACGAGCGTGACGAGCTTCGTCAGACAGAAGCAACCGCGCCGAGCTGCTTTCATCTGCGGCTCGAGGTTGTTGGGAGAACTCCACTTTAGCACAGACATCCTGACAACCATGGACCGCTTTGAGTCGTCGCCATGCGAACGCAACGCTTTCACGTCTCAACTCGGTCGCATACAGTCCATCCATCTCATGTTTGGGAGCGCCTATCCATGCGGCGTCGGCAAACGCTTCACTCGCGTCGCGGCTTCGCAAGTCTCACGCATCCACAGCTCGTGTCTTGCAAGCGAGTCAGCTTCCACTCCGTCTCACAATCCACGGCAAAGAACCAACAGCTCGCTTCGTGGAAGAGCCCGTGCAACAGAATCCGCGCAGTCTGCCGAGTGTCGCTCCCAAGCGATTAAAACGAACTCGTGCTTGCTGTGCACGTCGCGGACAGTAATGGCGCAACCCGCCGAAGTGTACGCGTATTGATTGATGGGTGTGCAGGGTCATAAAGCGATGGCGTCCATGTTTGCTCCGCCAGTCTCTCTGGTTTCTTCAACGTTGTTCAAGAAGAGGTCCTGGATACTTGCGCCTTCGCTCCTCAAGTGCTTGTCTACCACTGCACCACCGTGTTTGTTCATCGGTTATTGGTGTGAACGGGTGAGATGGAGGCCACATCCCATCCCGTCAATGTGTCGGATTCGCGTCTCGAGACCACCAGGAACTTGGAGGAACTTGGAGGTCACGAAGCTGCTGCTGGAAATCTTTGTTGCTCAATCTGTCAATCTTTGTTGCTCAGTCAACCTCACTTCAAGTCAAAATGGTTTCTGATTTATGAGATTTACAGTACCGGTACCACCACTTCAATAAATTTACAAATGGAAGCTGACATTATCCAATAGTATTGAATAATCTTAGCTTACATTTGTAAATTCATGTACACCTGTCCCCGCATGAGCGAAACCTGCTTTCAAAAATGATCCTGCATCAAATGATTCCATTTGGGCATTATTCATTTTGATAGTTTGACTGACAACGAGTGGCACAAAAGAGCTCGAGCGACCGCGGGCAAACTGCGATGAAGACGCCGCGTGTCGTGCGCGTGCGGCTCACGCGTGAGCAGCAACTACAGCTACACGCACACCATACGCACAACCAGCACATGACGCTCCTTGAGCTTGGCGCGTGGGCGCGTGATGCGTTCAATTTAGCGCGCGCGCCAGCG
>JAASGD010001228.1:0-12175 GCA_023334115.1 Globisporangium megalacanthum | reverse complement strand
GTCGACCAAGGGTCCGTTCGTTCCCAGGGACGGGTACCGACCAAGAGTCTGTCGGAGGCAGGGGCCCTTCGGCATCGACGTGTGTGTTGCCCTAACCGGGTCCCCAGGACCCAACCGACGTAGAGTGCGTGCATACGTGTGTGTGCCATCCCAAGGTCTGTCAAAGCGAGTAGAACCCAGGGAATTGAGAGATGGCGTGGTGAACGGTTGGCTTTGCCATCCAAGTAACCCCCAGCTGCAAAGGACCCAAGGAACGCAAGCAAGGTACTGACCAACGAGCGGAGGAGTCTGCCCCGTGACTCTCCCCCCACTCCCCAAGGATATCGCGTCCGCCGGTTTTCAGTGACTCACGTTATCGCAACTGGTGCGCATGCCCAGAGCTTGGAATCATTGGACTACTGCCAGCATGTCTACATACGCCACTAACCAGGCTCTGCCTGAGACTTCCCTCGCAAGAGATGCCCGCGAGGCAGCTGCCGCTGAGCTAGACGACGCAAGTGTTGCCCAGCAACCCCCGCCGTCTCCGAGCACCAGACCCGACGACACCACTCCGGGCGTGCTCATCCCACGCCCGCCGGAGCACTCAACACCTCCACCCCGCGTGCTGGATGGCGTCCCCGACCTCACCTTCGACTCGTTGCTCCTGTCGGCTCAAGTCACCGGAGCGTTCGTCGACAGTCTGGCCGAGACCGCCACCCAGCGCACCCGCCGTCTCCTTGCGGAAGAGACAGCACCCCGGGCTCGCCCGGTCGAACCGACCCCGGGACCCGCGCACGCGCGCCGCTCCCTCACGCTGCCCGCCGCAGCCGGCAGCTCACCCAAGCACCGCTCTCGCTGGCTGTGACCCACGCCGCCTTGCAAGCCCCGCGCGCCGAGTCGAGTGCCCGAGCACAGACGGCCCACGCTCGGCTGCCTGCGTCGTACTCGGCCCCGGCCGGGCGTTTGCTGGCGTTGCCAGCCGGGCAAACCCAATCCCGCAAGCTCCAGATCCGAGCGATGCTTTTCCCCGGTGCCGCACGCGATTACGGCGGCCCAGCCGGCTACGACCCGCCCGGCCCACGTGCTCAAGCCCTCGAGAACGCCCCGCCCCACCCTCAACACCTGATACGGCCGTGGGACCTGGACGTCATGATGTTCGACCGCGGGGACGACATGTCGATGATGAGCACGAACCGCTCTCGGTCCGTCCTGGCTTCGATGGCCCCGGGCCGACGTCAGCCTGGCCTGCTCGAGTTTGGGGGGGGGGGCTTGGCACCCCAGCTTTCAGCCTCAGCAGTCCACGCCGGGGCGCCTGGTCCTGGCTCCGAGAGGGGCAGCCGCTTTCACCGCCAACTCAGCGCTCACGACGTACCCCGGGACCGGAACGCCAGTCCCGGAGTGGCAGCAACGGTGGTTACGCGAACAGCTACAAGCCCAGCAGGGTCAGTTGCGGCTCGCCACTCAGCAGCACCAAGCGCAGCTGACGGCCCAGCATCAACAACAAGCGCAGCTAGCAGCCCAACACCAACAGGCGCAGCTCGCCGTTCAGCAACAACAGGAACAGCTGGCGGTCCAGCGCCTGCAAGCGCAGCCCGAGATCCAGCAACAGCAGGCCCAGTGGGCAGAAGAACGACGCCAGTTGTTGGAGTTCACCGGATCCACTCAGCGCGACCGTGACAACCTCGGGGCCACCCCGATGGCCTCCGCCCCAGCTGCGGCCCGAGGACCTCCTAGTCGCGGCCACTTCCCAAATTGCGGCCTTCCGCACAAGCGACTCTTCGGCTCAAGACCTTCGGATACTACACGACCAGTCGCAGCACTCGAGCGACCGACCACTCAAGGCCGGATTCAACGACCATGCCGCACGGAGACGGTGGGGAGGACGACCCCGGCGGCGCCGCCGCTAAGCCCGATACGCCCGTGACGGCGCTGACTGGCGAAGCGCTCACTACTGCGGATCTCAACTCGCAACAACAACAAGCTATCGCACATCGCCCGATGCTAACCCAGCTGGCGCGCACAACTGATCGGAGGTGGAAGTACCGATGAGCGTTGCGCGCATCTCTCCAGCAGGCGAGCACACTGATGTTCAGCTGCACCCTCCCGTAGCGCAAGCGACCGCTAAACCACCCGAACCACGGCACCAAGAAGCACCGCTTCGAGTTTCAAACAACTTTCGTCGCACGGCGAAGCGGACCAGCAACAACGGAGGGGCTCTCGAGCTCGGCACTTCAAATTCTGATAAAGAGAAGTCGCCAGGAATGGCGATGGCGGCGACACCGCCTGGAGCAGGGCAGTCGCCTTGGACAGCGATTGGTGCAGCTCGCCTGCGCGCGGGGTTTAAACCCCGTGTCGAACACCCAACTCACGAAGAAGCGACGTCGGACGACGACGAGGGGCCCAGTGAGATCGACAAGAAGAACGAGGGACTGTACAAGGTGGCTCAAGGTGTCTATCGTCTGCGCAAGGACGGTCAACAACGTGCGATAACGAAGACGGAAGACGAGGTCCTGTACGCGTGGGCGGCCGGCGTCATCCACCTCGAGGCACCGCCGAACTTCGTGGTGGAAATTTATGTGGGAGCCGAGAGAGACAACTTCCTGGATTTCTACCGGCGTCACCTTGGGGTTCAGGCTGTAGGCCAATCTATTCATCGGCTTTACGCTGCCTGCGATGGGAACTCGTGGACACTTCTGTCACGCGCTGCTACAAGCAAGCGAGGAAGGAACCCCAGAGAACCGGAAGGCCCTGCGGCTTCTCCGAGCCGCGCCGCTCATTGAATATGACGGGAAGTCACAGATCGTCGAGATGCGATTGGTGAAGCCGGCGACACGGGATCGCTGGGCGAACATGGTGCTCGCTTTCCTGCGAGGGGAACTGCGCCTGTTGGCAACATACCTGCTGGCGGCCGCTGATGAGAGCATTGGGTACGACGCGGGGGCCAAGGATCTGCTCTACAAAGTGCACCTGATCGGTGGTGGCGACCTTTCAGCAGCGACCGTTCGAGCGGCGGTCAAGATCGCTGCCGACGTTGAACCAATGAACATCGCATTTTGAGAGTCCACTGGAGCTGATATGCACGCACCTCATGCGTGAGTGGTTACATTCGAGTCCACGACGTGTTCAGCAGGCGTAGAAGGGAAGCGCCAGCTCGTGATCCGTCTCGGAGACAAGAAGACCAGCGTGCTGATTCATCACTCGTGTGCTTCTCGGCGATTCCCGTGCTCACTCTGCCTTGGCACTACGCACTACCGGAGGGAGAGCAAGGCAGCAAACCCCGAAGCAACGGCAGCAAAAGCTACGGTGGAAGTTGCGGTCGCAGCGACCGCAGTTGCGGGTGCTCCACTCGACCCCTTGCGAGGAGAGGCCGCATTCAAGAGGCACCTCAAGAAGTTCCGCAAGAAGATCGCCCCAAAGGTCGTTGAGAGGCTGAAAGCCGAGAAAGAGCACCAGCGAACTATTGAGGCAAGGCAGCGTCGAAGAAGCTAGCGGCGGATGCAGCGGGCGCCGCCAAGGCACGGTCCAAGCCGGTTATTGACAAGGCTGCGGCAAGGGCGGAGGCGCGAGCAGGCGCTGATCGACACGAGCGACACGCACGGGTGAACGCTCAGATCAAGGAGCTTTGCGTGGGGATCATGAGAGCCGACGTGATTTGACATGGAGGCGACGATGAGCCTGCCGATGGCCTGACGGGAATGGCAGCGCCAGCGGTTGGCGACAACCGACCCGAACACCGGCCGAACGATGATGACGAGCGAGCCTCAGTGTATCCGGGCGAGTGCTGCGCGACACCCGACGAGAGGCTCGACTCTCAAGCGACCGGGATCAAAACCCCACTCGACGTCGATGATGTCGGGAGCATGATTGCTGCCACCGGTGACGCGGTTTGCTCGGAGCCTGTGATTGTGTCGCCATCATCGCTCGGCTCCGTATTGCTCAGTGGACAGATCGCAAATGACGACAAGATCGGGCGGATGGATATCGACGCCGACAGTCGAGACCTGGGAAAGCGTTGTAGTTCGGACACAGTGGTGGAAAGCTGCTCGTCATCTAACCAGGGGCCCACGCTGTAGGCACGAGCAAACCCGGCTCGCCGGTCGGTCTCGCCGTCAAGGACTCCACGACAACACTGAGCCAGATGTGGCACCGCTTGCAGAGCTCAGTGGGTCGGAACCACGGGCGGCGGCAGATGCTCGAGACTGCGAGGGGACTCTGGGCTCTCTCGTGCCACCATCTCACGTGCAGCAACAAGTTGTCATGGCGACAGGAGACCAGGTGATGATCGCAAGCTGGCGGTGCGAAGAAGAAAAGCGAAAGCGCCGCGACACGGAAGCAGGCGGAATCGGCACGTCGATAGACAACAACTCGCCAACCCGGCAAGCCAGATCCAACACGTTGCACGGTGCGATTCGGCCTGGAGCGGACGCGGGAGACACCCGTGCAGGTAGACGACAAGGGTCTGAGCCTAAAATACAACTGACTGTGGCGCACTTCTTTTCGCCGGCCAACCCCCCCCCCGTATCCACAAGCGCGACGCCAACAACGACGGCCAGTCGTCCCACTACGTCGAACGACTCGGCTTCGTCCGGTGCGGTGGCTGACTTCATCCTGGGGGACTCGGATCCCGAGTCATCTCCTCCTGATCTCGGTTTCCCAGTAACCCAGGCGCCCACCTCGCTCGATGGGTGGCTGTCGGCGCTGGGCGGCACGATCGTCCAAGTTCCAGCTAACGGGTCTTGCTTCTTCTACGCACTCCACGCCACGAAGTGGCGAAACATTCGCTACTCGACGATGCGAACGAGCAACCTCCGCGTCAAGGAAGCAACGTTCTACTGCAAGCACGTCCTGACGGGGCTCCAGGAGGACCTTCCTGACTGGGTTCGTTGGGGACTTGTGGATCTCGGTCGGCTGTATGCCCGCTACTACCCCGGCGCTCAGTATCCTGGGTACGATGTAGCGCTGCAGGACGTTGTCGCATTCGTGGGGCAACCATCGAAGCGAAATGTTACTGCAACGGTGGGGACTGCCATGTGGGCTGGCGCGGGGGAAATAATGACCGCTGTGCGATTCCTCAGGAAGCCGTTCTTTGTCGTTGGCGTCTTACCGGCTGGGACAGCGCACATCCAGATGTACTACCTCGACTACTACACTGAGAGCGATGCAACCTGGACCGGCGGAGAGAAGTTTGGGATCAAGCCACTCGACAGCATCAGTGCTAATCGAATCCTTTGCACGCTGCTGAACATGCGCGTTATCCATCTCTCATCGTGGTACTTCATCGCCCGAATGGAGGAGGTGGTGGTCACTTTGCGGCGATCCGCTTGACGACCGCCTGGTCGTCATGGTCTCGTTGTTGCCGTCCACGACGACCAGGCGGTATGGGGCGCACTGCATCCTAAATTGCCGGTCATGCCGCGGGCTATACCCCCGCGAGGTATCAAGGTGACCCTTCCAGACCTGACCGACCCGGATTTCATGATCAGCAAGGACAGCAGTTGCGGAAGTGCGGCAGCATCATCTGCCTGCACAAGCGCAGAGCGGGACGCGGAGACGCGTTTGCCGAGTGAGGCGAGCCAAGACGCGGCTAAACCAGCTTCGTCGCGGACATCTAAAGCTGATACGACAGTCACGGGACTCTCAGAGGACTCAGATTTCGACCTGGAGGAAACGCACAGGCGCCATCGCGGACCTCGGCTTCACTCAACTTCTGAAGTCCCCCTGCGGCAAGCTCATCAGCCCCCAGCAGGAGGTCAAGTCAACAAGAGGCGATCGCTCGTGCATCTCTGCGCTTAGAGCGAGTTGGATCCCGCAGCCCGCAGATCGGTGGGTGCGGCCCGAGCGGAGAATGCCAAAGCAGTCGAGCAGTGGCGAACACGGCGTGGCATCGCCCTGCAAGCATATTCGCAGGTGCAGCAGAAGGCTGGGGTGAATACGTTCGACGACTTCGCAGGGGACAGCGAGGCGTGGGGTATGCTGGTGGGCTCTTTGCCTCATCCAGACGTGGCGATGGCGTATGCTGAAAGCGTATCCGTTGTCAAGCAGGAAAGTGCATTGATCTGCGCGGCGCGAGCGCTCATGATTGTCGACCAGATCGGCGTCACCAGAGGTGAAGGGACGCTTTGCTTGCTGGAGCAATGGCATGGGTCACTCGTGGCAGATACAGACCTTGCTACCATGTGGGCGGTGGCGCACGGAAAGTCTGCTTGGGAACGTGGGCTGGCCAATGCTACAGTCCGACACCTCGTCACGCGGTCCCTCCCTGGCGTGGAGCTGGATGATTTGTGCTTCCTGGTCGCGGTCGCAGTTGGGGCCCCTGTGGCTCTCCGAGTGGACTGCCAGCGCTACACAGACGCGGAAATGGCCGTCATGTTCCTGCGATGGTTGGCGGTGGACGCGAAGCAATCGCGAGCTCGGGATACTGTGCGGGACCTACGGCATGCAAACCGGTCTACGCTCCAGCAGCGCGTGGCACAGGAGGATGATATGAGCAAGCTTCTTGGCGGGACCGCCCTCGGGGACACCCAGGGCGAGGCTCCCGGCCCCCTGGTACAGAGGGCACCGCACGGGTGCCGGCCTACTCGACAGGGCCGTTGCGACCATCGAGTGGGCTGCCCACGAGTGTACACACACTAGGTACACCCGGGGGATCAGAGAGCGGGAGAAGAAGAACAGGAGCAGCAGAAAGCACGGTGATCATCACCACTCAGAACGTCGGAGGGTTTGCAGTTCGGACAAGCCAGTTCAAGAACTGGGTGGCGACGTTCAAGGACAAATGCACCGGGGAAATACTCGATTAGGTGGCGCTTCAAGAGACATACGCAACAGTCCAGGAACTACCGAGGCTGGCAGAGCAGTAGGCCAGGCTATGGGGATACCGGACCGGTGACGGACTCACTCGTCGCTTCTTCTGGTCGGTGGGCAGCGGGCGATCCGGGGGAGCAGCAATCCTTGCACACCCGCGCTCTCGGTTACTGAAGATCAAGCCGCTGCGTGAAGAGACATGCACTGGGCGTTTCTGCTCAGTGCAGTTCGAGATGAATGGAGCTACCTGGGAGATGGTCAATGTGTACGCACCTCGCGAAAAGCGGGAGCAAGAGCTGCGGTCCCAACGGCTCGGGTGGATCGAGCAATACGCGCCACGGATCATCCTGGGCGGCGGCTTCAATTGCACACAGCGTCTCTCTTTTACCGCACGCTGCAGGGGACGAGTGTCAGCCATCACTCGCGGGCATTACAGAATCCACTAACACGCGCCGCCTTGGTGGACTCGCTCAGCCGTGTGATGGAGGGATGCGAGTCGGAACAAGAGTTCGCGGTATTTAGACGTGACTATCACACGTACACCTACGCGAGCCCGGACAGCGAGACGGCGTCGAGTCGGCAGGATAGGTGGTACCTTTGTGCGGACATCGCGCGCTGGGTGGCAGCGGCAGAGATCAAGCGCGCGGCAGGTCACTCCGATCATGACGGAGTGACTCTGCGTCTAGCGGATCCAGCGGTCTCGAGCTGGGTGTGTGCTCGAAAGAAGGCGTACCCTCCACCTACACACTGCTCCGAAGCTGTACAGACCGCCTGCATTCAACGGCTCGAGCGTGATGGGCCAGAGCGTGGGCTGAAGGGTATCGCTGCTTGGAACTCCCTCAAGACGGAGCTTAGGATACTCTGCCTACGCATAGCGAGGAAGACGCATCAGGCGCGACTGGCTAGCACGCGTCGACGGGCCCGGTGCTTGCGAGCGGCATTGACACGGGCGCTCACACCAGCGGCTGCTCAAGATGGGTCGCCGATGGAGCAAGTCACCTGTGGTGTCGACTGCTTGGCGCTGGAGCCAGCGCGGCGGGTGGTGGCACTTCGCACAGCTATAGCTGACACTGAAGGCGCTCGGAGAAAGGCACAACAGAATGCGAACTTCGCGAGATACGCGCATGGAGCTCAGGCTCAACAGAAGACGTTCTTCGCGCGCTTCTCAGTTAAGTTCGGCCGAGTGCACGACAACGGTAGTCAAGTGGAGATCGTATGGGCTGCGTGAATGTCGTCCACGGCGGCGACAACGACAAACAATCAGGAGGGATATCGCGGGCTCTGTATGGGGCTCGCTGCTGCGCACCGGCGACGTCTCATACCGCTGCATGTCGTTGGCGACAGCCAGCTCATCCTCACGCAGATGAGAAGACAGAGACCTCCGCTAAGCCGACTCCTCCTCCCGCTCTACGCGGAGGCGAGGGTAGTGGCGGACATGGCAGGGGTGAGGACTTGGACCCATCATTATCGGAGCTTCAACAAGATGGCTGACCTCCTAGCAAACTCGGCCATGGACCATACGGCGTCGGCACAAAATCCGTGGCCGACACAGAACGAACTGCTGCAAGAGCCGCAAGACTGGGTCATGAATAACATCGGCCCGTGGGTCGACCTGGCACCAGGACGCGGCGACGCGGCGACTTGGGAAACGTAGTAGATCTGCATGCAGGCCGTCCCGCCGATATCGCCCTAACGGGGCGGCAGCCGCTGGCGCGGCTGCGGCGCGGGAAGATACTACGATTGTGTATCTGCATGTATCCTCGGTTGAGTATGGCTACTAGTTGATCACGTCCGAGCGGACGAAGCTTCCTAATAGACCTCAGTTCATCATCATCTAGTCACGGCCAGCCCAACCCGAGCCCGAGCATGACCGAACTCAGCCTTCCGGTAGAGCTTTTCCTGAACCAAGTGCACAGACACTGGGCCCAGCTGGCCGATCGAGTGGATCCGACACCTCCCGCAGCGGACTTGTCGACCTTCGACGTCGGGCGCCTCCGGGCCTACGTGCAACGGCATGGGCTGACTCACTCAGCGTTAGCCAACTCGCCGACCCTGGGGTGGTTCAACGCCGAGAAGATGAACCCGCCCTCGGGGACTGCAGCCGGATTCCTCAACATCGAATACTCCCGAGTCCCGACCGAGCTCATGGTCTCTGCCCTCCAGCAATGCCTGGTCACGACTGGGTACCGGGTTCGGAACCTGACCCGGGAATGGCCGAGCCTGGGTGTTCAGGGGACAGCGCTCGAGCACACCTTCCGCTCCTACTTCGGGACGGCCCTCCAAGCACTTCGCGCGGAGTTGGCCAGCTGGGGCAATGTGCTCGCGCACCCGCGACTAGTTGACGCCGCCGATGCCGGAGCCCCTCGCCCCCCTGACACGTGGTCCGCTTCGAGTGTGCGTGGTACGCATGAGACGCCTTATGAGCTCCGCAGTATTGGCGCCAACCCGCTTCCCGAGGGCTCGGAAGCTACGGCATCGCCTGTTCCCCAGTTCGCGACCCCGCGAAGCGAAAGCCCTGCCTCCGCCCACTCGGTCACCGTGTCAGACCCCGTGCGTGCTGCGGCTGTGATGCCAGCCGTGGGCGAGCAAGCCTCGCCGCCCCCAGGAGAAAGCTACGCCCCAGCCATCCCCGCGCCTCAGCCGGCCCCGAGACCTGCCGCCTGGACTGGTGGCACAGCTCTCGCTCCGGGAGTCGACCACTTCTACCCCGAAGTCGACTACGCACCCCCACCCTTGGCAATGATCCCGAGTGGCGGGATCGGCGCAGCGAGATAGCCAGCGGTCTGGCCAGACTACGCCATGGCATCCCAGCACAGTTACGCACACTGGGCTCCGCAGCACTGCCTTTCGTGCCGCCCCTCCTCGGTCACCCCCGGCCCCGGTTACGTCCCTGATCCAAGGCCCCCCGAAGCCCCGGCCGCCGGCGTTCAACAACCAGCAGAGGCACGCCTCGCACGCGTCACTGCACCGGCAAGCGCACGGACTCGTGAGTAGGCGATCCCGAGCCGGCTGGTTGCTACGAGCGACGACGACGGCGACGTCATGACGTTCGATGCTTCGCCGCCCCGCGCGCGCGCCAAGGCCAAGTCCGACCAGCCCGACTCAGGAGGGGGCTGGGCCCGAACTTTCGTGACGCAGAAGGTTTCCCAGTTCGACGGGTCCGTATCCGTCCAGAGCAACAAGTCGTGGTGGAAGCGCTTCTCGGTCATCAGCACCGGCTGGCCGCTGGCTGACCGTGTTCGCCTGCTGAGCTATTTCCTGGACGGGCCCGCGAAGGCCTGGTACTACCAGCTTAGCCGAACCGCGCGCCGTGACTGGGAAGCCCTGGTCGAGCCGTTCGTGCGCGAGTTCTGTACTCCCACGTCGTCCCCGATGGAGAGGTACCACATGCTTTGTCAGCGCGCGGGCGACGGCTCGACAGTATCTGCCAGCTGAACGTGGCCGCCCGGGCCGCGAAGCTCCCGTACTCGACGCCAGCCGGCATCCGCGACTACACAACGCGTTTCCTGAGGACGCTGACAGACAAAGAGGTCAAGCTGACCCTGCGCGGCCGCCAGTTCGTGTTGGTGAGCGACCTCGAGGACGTGCTCAAGTCCCTAGAAGAGCACCTCTTTGGCGAACGCCAGCACGACGCCGAGCGAACGCGACCCCAACGAAGCGCGCCGACCCCAGGGAAAGTGTCCTTGCCAGATGCGGGCCGCCTAGGCGACCACGTGACCGAGCCTCCCCGAGGACGCAACCCGACGGTTCGTTTCCAAGATGAGCAAGCCGAGCTCGCGGACTCCGACGGTGACGAAGGCGACCGCAGATACGACGATGGCTGGTCGTCCGAGGTGTACCAGGCCGCAGCGACCCCGAGGCGACCGGCCGGGAAGTCCAACCAGCCGCAACGTCCGGCTAACCCCAAGCACTCGTCCGGCCCCCTAAGCAGCCCGAATCGCGACAAGAACTGCTACACGTGCAGGAAGCCCGGGCACTTCGCGTCGGAGGCTGGTCGCAGACCTCGTGCGCGAAATGCGGATCCCAGGGACACCCAACCGAGCACTGTTGGAAGGCGTGCCAGGGATGCACCAAGGTACACGGCCGTGAACCGTGCAACCCGGTGGACCAGATCGCCCAGCTCCAGAAGTGGGTCTGCGAGCCCGGCGCCTCCGGCTTGGTGCCTGATGTGGTGCAGCAGTTGAACGCCTTGCGTTTAAACTAGCAAGCTCACCGGATGGGGTCCCGAAACTCGGCGAGCGAGCATCCGAAGGCGTCACCGTCTATGCATTTGTCGGCCGAGCCGCTGCATGTAACGAATAAAATGAATCGAGCGCCGCGAGCGTTGCCCAAGAGAGTGAGCAAGATGCTGTTTGTTTCGTGGGAAGTGGGTCCTCTGACCAAACGAGCGGCCCAGGACCGGCGATACAGCTCCTACCCGGGAACGCTGCGGGTGGTGGGTCATGAACACCGAAGTGAACGAGTACCACGCCGTGGCGTCTGTCCAGGGCGCCGTGTGCGACCGCCGACAGACGATTCTCCTGGAGTCGGGGTCTACGACGAGCATCCTGAGCCTCGACCTAGCGCGTATGTTGCGGCTCCCGCTCGTCCATGACAACCGGCTGAAGGTGAAGGGGATCGGAGGTGTAACGACCTACATCTCGGCCCGCGCGCGGGTCAAGATCACCCTGGGAATGCACCTGGTCTACCGCATGGAGATCTGGGTCGGGAACATCGGGGATGGAGTCGACTGCCTACTTGGCATGAACTTCATGGTCTTCGCCGGCATCCGCCTCTGCGCCAGGAGCGGCGCAGTGACCCTAACCGACGAAGAGCGTATCCCGTTGGTAGGCAAGCCCGGGTGACCGCTTTTTGGCCAAGACTACCCTGCCCGAGCTCCGGCATTCTGGGTCATTCGCCCAGGGTCGTGGGTGACCGTACCTTTGCCGTACAACCAGCACGACCCCAGCACGCTCGAGGTCTGGCTGGGACGAGGCCGCGGGTACCTTCTCTCAGTCATCCGGAACAACGCAAGGCTGCCGACCGCGATCCGTGTGAGCAACGTCACGGCCCAGGTCATCACCCTCCTGGACGGCCACTGTGTCGCCCGGCTGGTCGAGCATGGATTCGTCCCCGAGCACGATGGACTTGCGCGAGCACAGTCGCCCCGCTACGACGAATGGCAGCGCCTCGTGTACGAGAATACGTACTCCCGGCAGAAGTGGCGGCGCGTCGAGCAGGCCGAACGCGAAGCCCACGCCTCGGCCCCGCCAGCCGTCGAGAGGCCAACGTACCGCACGCCAACGGCGATCCTGAGTCGCCCGAGCTCGCTCTCAGCGGCTGGAGCGAGCGAGAGTTCCGTCTTTCTGAGCAAAGGCAAGGCAGCGCGTGCCGAGCCCGACCTCGACGATATGGG
>JAASGD010001227.1:0-12176 GCA_023334115.1 Globisporangium megalacanthum | reverse complement strand
TTCCCTTCTCTTACAGCCATGCAGTTCACACGACTCCATTGCCAATCGCATCAGCAGTAGCAGCAGCACCAACCATCTCAAGTGCATGCAGAGCGTACGTGTGCGCACGTCTGACGAGGAGCTGGATGGAGTGTGTTGGGCAGCAGCAAGCACATCACAGTCGAGACGAATTGCGTGGCCCACACATTGATTACAGTATCAACAATCTCCCGCATCAACCCAAGAAGTCACGATACGTACTTGTCCATGGACTTTTGGACAAGCGCACATTGCTCTCTTGGGCTCTTGCGCGCGACCTCCTCTTTGAGAGGCAGTCGCGTCAGCAATCCTCAGGAATCGCATGCTGTGTGGAATGCGTGAAAGTGCGGCTGAGGGACGAAGGACTTGAAGGCAGAGGAGCAGCAGGCCTTACTCCAGCTTGCCGTCTCTGGCCAACCCCCAGTTCGAGTCGTTTTCTCTGCCATTGAGCCTGAGATTGTCTACTGCGCTCGTCGTCATCAGTCGAGACGCGCGAGCTCCATCGCCTTTGCCAGCGCTGCATTAGCGTTGGTCAGAATGACGCGGAGCTCTTGTTCAGTGATCGGATTCCAAGGCAGAAATCGGTTGTCAGTCAGTCACTCTATCACTCAGTGTCAACGGCTCGTTCGCTCAGTACAGAACCTCAGAGCTGCTCGCACCTCTTCCGTCAACGTCGCTAAGCTGTGGAGCGCCATCGAGACACTGAAGCACGTCACGAGCCAACTGACAAAGCTCCTCAAACGCCAACGAGTCAGCGAATCCGATCATCGCGGCTGTCAAGAGATCCACAAGCTCTCTCGCCGGCCACGGACCAATCGTCGGCCGGCCGACTAGCGGCGAGTCGGACAAAGTCGGATCGCGCGTGTCGCTTGTGAGCAGCAGAACAAGCGCACAGGCGGCCGCGAACACGTCTTCGTTGTGTGGGAAGCGCCGCAGCGTCTCGACCGTGAAGCTCTGGAGGCCATTGCGTACAAGCTTCGCTCTCGTCGCTAATACAAACAGTCAGCCAATTAGCCAGTCGGTTAGCACATCTGTAGATACACAATATCAGTATCAGTAGACACTACCACCAACAACAGCCATCAACGCCCTTGAAAGTCTCCACCACACACACTCTTCGTCTTCAACTGAACCACATCATACTATTCACACACAAGTCCACTCCGCTCGTAATAACGCACCAGGCCTTCGGCACAGTGTGAGCAGAGCGCGGACTGTCTGTGC
Source organism: Globisporangium megalacanthum (assembly GCA_023334115.1). Classification (NCBI taxonomy): domain Eukaryota; phylum Oomycota; class Peronosporomycetes; order Pythiales; family Pythiaceae; genus Globisporangium; species Globisporangium megalacanthum. Next base: position 10,934 of record JAASGD010001227.1, on the reverse strand, counting down.
TTGGAGCCATTCGTCCGTGACGAACCGACGCGCCACTGCGACCGCCTCACCGACCTCAGCAGCGCACTCGGCTGCGACTCGCAGTCTCTGGCGCTGCTCCGCATGCGTTTGCACTTTCTGCGCGTGCTCATCCAGCGTAGCAGCAGTGGCAGCGCACACGCGGTCCACGTCACACTGTGCGCTGTCGCGACTCGCACGCAGCTTCTCGAGCTCGAGAGTCAGTCGCCCGAGCTCCAACGCCTCAACGTGTACAGCGTCTTGCGCTTGTTGCTCCATCGATTGCGCCAGAAGGGTCCGCTCTCGCGTGCTCTCGCGAGCTGTCGCGACAGCCTGAGCGTTTGCGAGTGCGTTCTGCGCTCGTTCAGCGAGTCGGTCGCCCTGCACCCGTGCCGCAGTCGCGAGCGAGCGGAGCGTGAGCGTGCTTCGCTCGCACGCAGCAGCTGCCTGGTGAAGGTGCACGGCGTGGTCCTGGAGCGGCGTCATGGCGGTGTGGAGCCACAGCGCGCACCATGGCGCGAGGTCGCCAGCGCAGACTCCTTTTCGGTCCGCGAGTGACGCACTCGCGCCAGCAGCGAGAAGGCTGCGCGCGACTTGCTAAACAGGATTTTAGGAATTTACACAAAGATTTAGAGTGGGTTTTTGGTTGTTGGCGTGACGAGCTGGGGTGTCGTTAGCCACCCACCCTCGACTGCAATTAGTCACGTGTTGTGACCAACGCACCAGGTTCTTCTTGTCTGCTGCCAAGTGCAGCAGCGTTCGGCCGTCCTAGCGTCCACACAAACGCCGATTAGCAGGAAGCGAAGGAAACCACACGCTCTCACACACACGTCTGTACACGCACCGAGGGGTTGGGGGCGACATTCACGTCGAATGTACTTGCGGTGCTTGGGACGTTGTGCAGCATGAATACCACGGCGTCCTGCATGTGAAGAAATTGGTCAGTGCGACTACGGGCGCAATTCCAGCAGCCACCCCGCGTATGCTCGCTCGGATCACGGCAGGACACACACAGTCGACGCAGCCAGGCAATTAGCCAGCCAGCCAACCAGCCAGTCAGCCGCTAGTGAAGAGGTCATCTTGTCGATACACACGCCTCACTCTTCTGCTCGATGCTATTGCGTGACCCGAGCGAGCGCACGGGATCACTCTCGAGGTTGGCCCTGATAAGGGTACTTCTGGTCGGCCGCCGCCGCTCTCGGTTGTCTGACTGCTCGTCGCGTGTTCCACGAGGACTGTCGCCATTTGGCTGACTGGCTGGCTGGCTGGTGATCGCGCCAGTGGCAGCAGAGACAACTAGGAGCGCACCTCGCGGTCGTCCACAACAGCCTGGTGCAGTGCCGACAGGATCGTCGTCGACTAAGACAGCGGGACCAACAACAGCAGGGACAGCGGAATAGCAAGCGCAATCGGTTCAGTCGGTTGAGTGCACACTCAGAGCAAACACACTCGTACACACTCGTCTGGTCCGCAAGATTGAAGAACGACCACGTTTCTCGCCAGTACACTCTACTGGCGACCGCGTCGAGTCGACATTGCGTCGTGCGTCGTGCTTCTCAACGTGAGTCGTCACAAGATCGAGTACAGTACTTACAAGCGCACGAGCAATAGGTACAAACTTCAAGCATGCATGCGGACCTACAGAACCTACCGTGCCACCACCACCTCTATCGTGCTGCTCCATCAGCACAAGCGCGCGGTCCCATTGCTGCCGGTAGCAGTGTGCGAGCAGCTCACCACTTCTGTCATCTGCCCAGATCTTCTTCATCTCGCAGCCTGGCCTGCGTGTCCGTCCGTCCGCTTGTCCGCTATAAAAAGCAGCAACTTGCAGGCACTGTGAGGAGTGCGCGAAAACAAGCGGGCAACCGTGGTGCTGCGTGTTGCTTTGGTTTGCTTCGACAGCTCAAACTTGTTGTTTCACAAAGAGAGCAGAGCTCAACAAAACGGCGTGTTGGCAAAAAGCAGTTCCAAGCGCAGGATACTCAGTGACTTCACGCAGGTTACCTGACCAGTTTAGACGTAACTGGTGGCGCCTTGCGTACGCTGTGTGCTGTTGCACGCAAATCTGTATCTAACTTTAGTCCTCGCCTCGCGTCTACGTCCTGTATTCAGGTTCGATCGCGGGAACTTCTCAGCCACAAACTACCGGCTCCGGTACGACTACCGCCACCGTCTACTTGATACTTTCTGGTTGGTGGCTTGTGTATACCACTGATCTTGACACCACTCCAGGAGTCGTCGCGGGGACAGCCGCCCAACGTCACTCGCCGCCCCCAGGATCAACTTCGTCCTCGAGTCGAGACGCGCGACTCCAAAGCGCGTCGTACGCGTCCAAGCCGAGCCACTCCGTGGTGCCGGCTCAGTCGCCACCCTGGTACTCCGCCAGCACATGCGCGCAGTACCGCCCCAGGTGGTTCCTCCGCCACCGACGCCGCAACTCCCGGAAGCGCTCGCGCGTCGGGATCTCGCTCGTCGCCGGTGTCGCCGTCTCGGCCGCGCTCGCAGCTCTGGCCGCCAGCACCACGGTGGTCTCTGCCGGCACGCCGATCCCACCCTCGTGGCGCCAACTCGTCCAAGGCGAGGTCCACGGGCAGGTCTTCCGCTGCCGTACGTAGCAGTGCGTCCGAGTAGTGATAGCTCACCAATCAGGAGGTGTGCACGAGCATGACACGCCCATTCTCAAAGAACCGGACGCGGTAGTTGTCAAAGCCCGCTGTCTCCACGATCTTCGCCGGTCCGCGCCACCCATGGCGCAGCTTGGTGATGCCGGGACCCTTCGGGGCCCGGAAGACCCACACCAACATCCCCGGTTGTAGCTCGCCGACCTGTCGCACCCGCCTGTTGTAGTAACAAGTCTGTCGTGCTTGCTCCCGCTCGTTCGCCTCGTGAGCAGCTGCATGCGCCACCCGGAACGCCCGCACCATTCTCTGGTGCCAGATCGGGAGCGACCGGATCTCGCGGACAGCCTGGCGTCGCAGCAACTCACCAGGCAGGCGGAGCTCGCGACCTGTCATCATCAGCACGTTGGGCGCGAAGCCTGTCACCGTGTTCCGTGCCGAGTTGTACGCGAACGTCATCGCTGGGACCCACTCGTCCCAGTCCTGTTGACGCTTGTGCACGTAGATCGCCACAACGTCCTTCCACGTGCGGTTGAACCGCTCCACCAGACCAAGCGGGTTGGGGCGGTACGGCGCGGGCGTCGTCTGCCGAGCCTGTAGCAACTCCACGAGGTGCCGCATCACCTCGCCAGTGGGCTCACTCGCCCCGTCCTTTACGAGCTCGCGAAACGGCCCGTACTGAAACACCACCGACACCACGAGAACCCGCGCTACCGTCTCGGCGTGTCTGTTCGGCACAGCCACAGCCACAGCCACAACAAATTTCGATAGGTACTCGACAGCGGCGACCACGTACCGGTTGCCGCTGCGAGACACCGACAACGGACCCGCTAGGTCAAACGCCCACCGGTCGCAGAGTTCTCCGTCCTGGAGGCTTCTGAGCGGCGGTACGATCTGACTCGGCCGCGCTTTCCGGCTCCCACAGTCCTGGCACGCTGCGACCCACGTGCGTACTGCGTCCTTTATGTGCGACCACCAGAACTGGCGCGCCGCCCTCTCGTACGTCTGGATGCCGCGCAGATGGCCAGCCCCGATAGAGTCGTGGGCCTCTTTGAACGCCGTCGGCCACAACGCCGGCGACAGGATCGTGCGTACGCCTGCCTCCGTGTGGATCATCCACACGCCGTTTACCTTCTCGATCCTCCTGCCCTCGCACGTCGCCACCGCTGACACCCCCTTGCGCATCGCGCTGTCTTCCTGCGCGTCACGGACCATCTCGTCCGTTATCTTCACGTGCTCGGTCACGCGTCGGACCGGGGCACACGACAGTGCGTCCGGAACGGCGTTCTACTTCCCGGGCCGATACTCCACCAAAACGTCGTACTCCTGTAACGACAGTGTCCATCGGTGGAGTCGGCCCGTCAGGTCGCGCTTAGACATTAGCCAACGGAGCGCGGCGTGGTCGGTCACTACCGTGAACCGACGCCCGTACAGATACGGCCGGAACAGCAGTATCGCCCAGACGACACCGAGGCGCTCAAGCTCGGTGATCCCGTACTTGGCCTGGACGTCGGTCACGGCTTTGCTCGCGAACGCCACTGGCTGGAGTCCTGACCCGTGGTCTTGCATGAGCGCGGCCCCGAGACCGACAATCGAGGCGTCCGTGGCCAGCGTGAACGGCTTGCGGAAGTCGGGATACACGAGCACTGGTTGCTGCGACAGCGCGTCCTTCACGGCCTGGAACGCGCCTTCTTCCGCCGGGCCCCACGTCCACTCGACGATCTTTCGTAGCAGGCGCGTGAGCGGCGCTACGATCGTCCTGAAGTTCGCGACGAAGCGACGGTTGTAGCCAGCTAAGTGAACAAAGCGTTTCACTTCTCGTGCGTCCGTTGGCCGTGGAAAACTCTCGCTCCGCACTGACCAGTCGCTCCTGCGGCCTCACTCCCTTCTCGTCCAAGTGGTGGCCCAGGTAGTCGATCTGCCAGGCACCAAAGGTGCACTTGCTCGCCTACAGAGACAGTCCTGCCAGAGAGAGCCGTTCGAGTACGCACGCGAGCTCGGCCACGTGCCTCGCAAAGCCGCCAGCCGAGAAGACGACAACGTCGTCCAGGTACACGAGGCAACAGACCCACAAGAGCCCCGGAGCGTGCAGTCCATCAACCGCTGAAAGGTCTCCGGAGCGTTGGTCAGCCCGAAGGGCATTCGCGTGAAGCGAAACAGCCCGTCCCTCGTCACAAAGGCCGTCTTGCCCTTGTCCTTGTCCGCGACGCCGAGCTGCCAGTAGCCGCTGTGTAGATACAGCGTCGAGAACCAACGTGCTCCTCCCAGTGACTCGACAGTCTCGTGGATACGAGGCAACGGATAAACGAGAATGGCGATGGCGTTCAAACGCCTGTAGTCGACGTAGAACCTGACAGTCCCGTCACGCTTCTTCACGAGGACGACGGGGAAGCCCCAAGCCCCGTGTCCTGGCTCAATCACACCGTCTCGGAGCATCTTCTCGGTCTCTGCCCGGATGACGTGGTTCTCGGCGACTGACTCGCGTAGTCGGCGCTCAAAGATCGGACCGCGACCCTCCGTGTTCATATGGTGTTCAACTCTACTCTTCGTGAGCGGTGGACACCCGTCGCGTCGTCTCATGAGATCAGGATAGCACCGCAGCAGTGTGAGCAGCAGGTCCTTCTGCTCCGGGGTCAAGCCGCCCAGCGCCAGCTTCTCTTTGTCGTCTGGTGGCTAGCTCTTCACGCGCTGCAGTCGCTCGACCCACTGCCGGACCGATTGGGGCGTCAAGTCGGCTTACACCTCGAGAAGCTCCATGGTCCCGCGCAGCGGTACCCACTTACCGATCTCGGCCAGCTTCGGGAGTTTCACACTCGCGCCGTTCACGTTCAGCACCGGGACGCGCACCATCCCGTGCAGCACGCGTGTCACGGTCGGCACCAGAAGCAAGTGGTACTCCTTCCGTGGGAACGGCGTGAACACGCCCAATGTGCCTTCCGTCGCCTCGAGCTCGAGCTCGACGTTCACAAGCGACACGGTGTTGAGCTTTTTCTTCCGCACCAACCGCACCACCGCGGTCGTGACGCCGGCGCCGTCCGCAATGTCGCAGTCGTAAGGGAGCTCCATGCGCCGGCCGGTCCCGTCGTACGTAAGTGCGAACGTCTCGTAGTTCACGACTGCCCGCCTCGGCACCGCAAACTCGTTGCCGAGGTGAAGCTCTTCTCCACAGTCGCTCCCACCAGTGCCTCCACCACCAGCACCTGCCCGTACACCGTCAGGAGCTCAAAGCGCCAGACTCCCTCCACTACCTTGACGTGGCGCCGAATCCCTCCACTGCCGTCACAGGTGGAGCTCGTGCGACCCGCGTGCCGTAGCTTTTCATGGCGCTGCCGGCAACCGAAAACCGAGCGCCCGTATCAATCTTCAAGCTCAGTGCGTGGCCGCCCGCGCGCACGACCGCCGTCGGGAGTCCATCCTTCGCCAGCAGCAACGTCTGTGCTGGCTCCGGCTTCGTCTCGACCTCCTCCGTCTCGCTTCCGACAGTCGCCGCCGCCGTCTGAACCGCTGTCACCACGCGCGCCGGCTTGTCTTCTTCTCCATTTCTTCGCGCTTGAGCGTTACCTGTCGTGCCGGCGAACGTTCGTCATCTTCGTCTCGTGGCTGGGAATGAAACGTCGTTGGGTGTGCGCCTCCCGAGGGAACACCCTCTACTCGTTTTTTGGCTGCTGCTCTGCCGGCTTGTGGGGACACTCCCAAGCGAAGTGCAGCGCTGCTTCTTGAGCGGTCGCCCGCCCGTCGCCTTGCCGCCCTTTCCGTACGGCGTCTTGGTTGTCGCCGTTCCACCGCCCGACAACATAACGGCCATCGTCCAACCCGGCGCTGACTCGTTCGGGCGTCGTCCGTTGGGGCCGACCTTCGCCTCGCGCGCGCCGTCGTAGCCACACAGGTGTTGCACGGCGCGCGCAGCCCCCATTAGCGTGTCCGGCCGCTGCAAGCGTAGCATCGCGGCAGTCGTCGGGTCGACGCCTCTTGTAAACGCAGTGACGAGGTAGCTCTCTGGTACGGCCACCCCGTTTACCATCGTACGCAGTGCATTCGAGTAGCTTGCGAACGCCTCCGTGCCGCCTTGAAGGGTCCCACCACTCGCCCGATTACCTCCTCTGAGAGCTCTGCACTGCCGTACTGCTAGTGCAGTCTAGCACGTAGCGTGCTGTAGGTCCGCTCCCGGGGCGGTACCACCAGACCGACGTTGCTGAGCCACGCTGCTGCTGGGCCTGCGAGCTTGTTGCAGGCGACCATGTACAGCACGTCATCCGGCCACTGCACTCCGTTCATCCGCTCATCCGCTTGAACCGCGTTCTCAAACCGCATGAGCAACGTGCTCAGCTCGAGCACGTCCGGGTTGAAACTGCCGACGATCAGGTCCTTCGGGTGGAACGCGCCTCCGCGGCTGCTCGCCGTCCCCAGACTCGAGCCGTGCGCGCCACGCGCGCTCTCTCTCCAAGACGTTGCTACGTCGAACTCGCGAACTGACTCGCGTGTGTCACGCGCGCTCGATCGCCACGTCGCCGCTTCTTCGCGCTCGTTCCCGTACCCAAAGCCTGCTGGACAGCTCGCGAACTGATTCATCGCTGCCGCGGGTGCGCTTGTGCCGAAACTGACGCTCCTTCGCGTCGTACTGGCACTCGTCCCGCTAGTCGACCGGCGCTGCTGCGCCAGAAACGCTCCGAACGCCAGAAACGCTCTGAACGCCAGAAAGTCGTCCAGGTCCTCCGTCGCGATGTTCGTACGCAACTCGTCGCGACGCGGCGACGCTGTAGCGGTGCCGTTACTCGTCCGCGACCCTTGCCGCGTGAAACTCATGCTGGGGTCGTACTCGCCACCGGCGTAGTCCCTGTAGTCGCCAGCGTAGTCGCGAGAAGCGCACACTTCGGAGACCCCGTCTCCCCTCCCAGCAAGCCTAGCTCGTCCGTCGGCACTGCCCGTGGCGAGCTCTGCTCGAGCCGACGTCGGCCCGACCGGAAGCGGAGCAAGCCCAGCCTGCTCAGCAGACCCAGTCTGCCCGCCTACGCCCTGTGCTCGGAGCTCTGCTCGACGTGGCGCAGACGCTTCGGCGTCACCCCCCGCGGCGAGCCCAGCTCCGCCGTCGGTCCCAGACCGACTGCCAGTCCCGGACTGGTTGTCGTTTCCACAGCGACGGTCCTCCGCGACGCGGGCGTTGTTGTGAATGTTGACTGCCTCTTCTGCGTGCTTCACATGACCCCCCGCAGCGGACGACCCCGCCGAGGTCCTCTGGTCCGCGGCGGGATGGGCGAGATGGCTGGTCCTGCCTCCGGCGCTCTCGCCCCAGGCGTGGCACCGGGCAACTCCCCACCTCTCGCCGGATCAATCGGGGTAGTTGTTATGATGCGGCCCGGGTGTCGGCTCCGCGTAACCGCAATGGTACCCTCTTGTAAAGAGAGCGTGTCGAGCTCTAAGGGGCCCCTAGTATGACCCCCAAGTGACTTCCCGCAGGTTACCTGACAAGTTTAGACATAACTGGTGGCGCCTTGCGTACGCTGTGTGCTGTTGCACGCAAATCTGTATCTAACTTTAGTCCTCGCCTCGCGTCTACGTCCTGTATTCAGGTTCGATCGCGGGAACTTCTCAGCCACAAACTACCGGCTCTGGTACGACTACCGCCACCGTCTACTTGATACTTTCTGGTTGGTGGCTTGTGTATACCACTGATCTTGACACCACTCCAGGAGTCGTCGCGGGAACAGCCGCCCAACGTCACGACTCTACGTCTCGAAATAGCTTCAAGGTCTTGTTATTACATATTGTAGAGGTGGCAAACGTTGACTGCTCAACTTGACCAACCACGGTATACTGCAACGTTGAGTTTCGCAGTTGCAGCGGCTGTCAACTGCTCTCTACTGTTTGCATATAAATTCGTTTGTGTATAAAAGATACGGTGGCGTCGCAAGTCAAAGACTATTTTCAAAGAGCGCGTTAAAAAAATTAGTCGATCACCAGTCGCCAAGCCACATGTCGGCCACTTCTACTCGTGCGTCACAGCAGCTCGCTCACCACTCCTCTGGGCGCGTTGTCCTATCTCCACCATCTCGAGTTTCGCACCCCCTCGCTCGACGTGCTGCTCGTCGTTCACTACTCCGCAGCCGCTCCTGTGCCGCCGACTACTTTCGATACCCACCGCTATTCAGCTGTCTCCTGTGGCGCACTGACTCCGTTCGACGCCCACCGCTATTAGGTCTCTCGTTGGCCAGCTCGTGGCACCGCTCGACACTCGCTCAACGGCTGCCGCCTCTGTTTGCTGTGTCGGCTGACACGTGTCTCCGCTCGCTACGCTCCCCCTCCGCAACTCTCTCGGTTGGCACGTCGACTCGCACAAAGCTCCGTTTGCCGTTCGCTTTGCTCGTCGATGATTAGTGCCTCGTCGACTCGCTCATTGCTTCACCCGCTACTTGCTTGTCGCTGCCATCTCGTGTGTCGCGTCGGCTTGCTCGCAGCTTTGCTCGTCACCCACTCCGACTACCGCGATTCGTGTGGTGCTCTGCCTCGCTCGCCGCGCCGATTGACACTTGCTGTGATCGCGACGCCGCTCCACACTGCTGTGTATGGCAGAATGGAAGCGCCCACTACTAGTTCGACTGAACGGGACTTCGTTGAAATCGACCCACGATCGCTCATCTCAATGAAGGGCGCTCATCGGCTGGACGTGTGGGCATACGCTCGGCTCATCTCAAAGACCAAGTACCTAGAGAAGCCAGTCGACGAGATGGTGTCGGCATTTACACGCCCAGCGTATTGTCTACTTTGCAAGCAAGAGGTTCAATACCGAGTGGGGAACACAGCAGCGGTCCGGAACCACATGGAAAGTCTGCATGCGTCGCATCTCCGAGATTTCGCGTCGGCATCGCGAGATAGCGGCGTCGAGAACGGGGAGGAGAACCCAGCAAAACAAAAGCGCGTCGCCGTGACGGACCAAGACCAAAATCAAACAAATTATCTGCTCGCTCGCTGGGTAGCTCGGTGCAATCGACCCCTTGCGATCGTTGAGGACGACGGCTTTCGCGAGTACATGGCTTTCGTCAGCCAGCTTGCTGGGATCGATTTAAAGGTCTTAAGGCGGCATCAAATCCGAGCTGAAATCGTGCGAATTGCCGCGGACATGCGTGAAGCGCTGAAGAACCAAATGCATCGCGAGTGCAAAGAGTACATCTTGACGACCGATACTTGGACCGACCGAGCTCAGCGGAGTTTTATGGCAATCACAGTACACTATTTGGACCCCGACTTCAAGCTTCAAAGCTGGACCCATGAGGTGGAGCCTTTTCCAGGGATCCACACTGGAGACTCAATTGCAGTGGCGATCAGAGCCGCTTTGGAGCGCTGGGCGTTGAGTCCCCGACGATGCACGCTTCTGCTCCGCGACGGAGCTGCCAACGCTCTCTCTGCAGCGCACAAGCTGGACGTTGAGCATACGTCGTGCGTGGCTCACTCACTTCATCTCGTGGTGGCAGGCGCCATGACCTACAAGACGAGGACTGTCACCCAATCGGAAGTCGATTTGCCGGGCTACGAGCCAGAAGACGATGGCTTCACATTCGGTGGTGGCGTCTCCGAGTCTCTGTGCGAAGAGGTCGACGAGCTCCTGGACGTGGGTGTGGTGGAAAACGAGCGCGAGTCGATCTCCAAGATGCTTCAAGTTGTTGCTGTGTTTCGCTCACTCGCCGCGTACTTCAAGAAGTCTCCAAAAGGAAAGAACCGTCTCACCGTGATTCAGCAAGAGCTGAAGGTGAGGTTTCCAGTAGGTACCCTGACTGATTGCCCCACACGGTGGAGCAGTTGCCGTAACATGTTACAGCGCCTCGTCTATCTCCAGCCGGCATTGGGCGAGTTCTCTGGGTATATTTGCTCTACCGAATGTGATGAAGTGGGTCACCAAATCTGGCGGGTGCGATGTCCTTATGGAGTTGGGAGAGAGTCATGGGGTAGACTCCCCCACTTGTTGGTCAGTACCTCACTTGTGTTCCTTGTGTCCTTTGTAGCTGGGGGTTACTTGGACGGCAAAGCCAACCGTTCACCACACCACCACTCAGTTCCTTGGGTTCCACTCGCTCGGGGAGACCTTGGGATGGCACACACACACAAGCGTATGCGCACACTCAAAGTCGGTTGGGTCCTGGGGACCCGGTTGGGGCTTCACACACGTCGATGTCGAAGGGCCCCTGCCTTCGACAGACTCTTGGTCGACACCAGGCCCCCTGGGGCACAGTCGGACCCTTGATCGATGCCTGGCAACTCGTGCACAGGCAGAACTCACTCGCGGCAGTACGGAATGTCACACTTGTCGACTCCTCGCACGCCTGACAC
>JAASGD010001226.1:0-12178 GCA_023334115.1 Globisporangium megalacanthum | reverse complement strand
CTCCAGCTCCAGCTCCAGCTACCGACTGAAAGCAACTACCAGATTTGAAGAAGCACGGTGATAGCCAACGCCCACGTCATGGAGTTGGAGTCTATTGCATCGATCCAGACCGGCTTGGTCAATGACTGGCACCCCGACTCGTCATTTACGTGGTTTCTCCTATTGGGCGTTGTCGCGTTGCCCCGACACCTTGAGAGGCGAGCTCGCTATGGCTGTGTCTCTCATGAAGATGTGCTCTTGGTGCGGTTGTAGTACTTGAGCAGCTGGCGTCTCCACGACTTGTGCTGCACCACAGTCTTGCGTGTCAAGCGAAAGACGGTTGGGAAGAGCAGGCCGACCCGCATACCAACCGTGTCCTCGCATATCACTGCCCTCACCCACACGACGACCACAGCGAGTCCAAACAAGGCCGCTGGCAGACAGACGAGCACGGACGCCGCTGACCACACACGCGAACACAGTGAGCAAGAGATGGGGACGCATCCACGCACGCAGACACTAGACGTACCGCATATCGCAGGCCACGAGAAGCCGTCGAAGAACACCTCGGTTGTCGCGTCCTCGAACTCGTGAATCGACGCCATATTGCGTCTCACCGCTTCATTAGCGCGTTCTTTGGCCACCAGGTAGTCTGCATCGAAAGGGTCGCGTGCGTCTTCGGGAATGGGTTCGAGGAGCGTCACGATGGCGGTGAGTGCTCTGATGTACTCTTGGCGACATAGCTCCACCTGCTGCTCAGCTCGTGCAAGTCTGCGGCCCGCAGCAGTAGACGTGTCGGTTTACTTGCTCTCGCCACGCATCGGGGACTGGCTGTCAGCGTCCTTATCATCGCGCACTCTCACAAGCGCTGCGAGCGCGAGGTGGTGCTTTCCGCATACGAACATCAAGTTCTGATCATATCGGGCTTTGTCGAGATTGGGTGTCGTGGCCGCGCGAGGAGGAGGCTGGCGGATTGTCAGCATCGTGTCTGGTAGAGGTGTGACGAATGCAGCTTGAGTCGTAGACCGAAGACACAAGGTGGGCAGCTTTGAGGGTGCTTGCGTCTGTCGAGGTGATTCGAGACTGAGTGGGCTGGAGTAACGAGCAGCAGCTTGGCGTGTGCGTGACCCCTGTTACTACGAGTAGGAGAGCGGTGTTCGTCTCTTGCTCTGGCGAGCCAGAAAGCATCAAGCTTGTCAGAGAATGAACCTGTGGTCACCCTGGACGAGATACATGATGGATGGCTAAAAGCTTCAAAATACTCACGAGACATCGATGTGCATATTGCTGCGCCCTACCTGGTAAGACTGCGCAAGGGCTTCGACATGCAGTGCGAACTGCTCCATACCTAACAACCAGGAGTGCCCATCACACACTTGAACGCCTCTGCAAGATCGAAGTTGTCATGGGGCACAATTTTGGCGATTACTCCCCCAGGGAGGCAATCTCATTTCCCACCCAGGGGGTGCTATTATCCGGAAAGTTTTTGTGGCGCTTTGACGCTTGCTCAAACCACACACGATAAACAAGCGCTGCTTGGTCACTCACGAATATCCGCTCGAGCGCCGCAAGCCGCAAGCAGACCTCACCCGCTCCTTCCTCTCTCTCTCTTTCGCCATGAGCACATTTGGCCGCGTCTTCCGCGTCACCACGTACGTCGATGGAGTCCTCTTCCTCTCCATGTAGCACTGCAATGTCGAGATCATTCAACTCACACAGTACTGACGGCCGCCACTCCCTCTCTCTCTCTCTCTTGGTCGCCCATGCGAGCAGCTTTGGCGAGTCGCACTGCAAAGGCGTGGGAGCGATCGTAGACGGCGTGCCGCCATCGATGCAGCTAACTGAAGCGGACATCCAGCCGCAGCTGACGCGCCGCCGCCCGGGCCAGAGCAAGCTCACAACACCGCGGGACGAGAAGGACCTCGTGACGATTCTGAGCGGGACCGAGCGCGGCGTGACGCTCGGCACGCCGGTCGCGCTCTTTGTGCCGAACGAGAACGTGCGTCCAGGCGACTACAAGGAGATGGACACAGTCCCGCGTCCTGGGCACGCGGACTACACGTACCAGAAAAAGTACGGCATCCGCGCGGCGAGTGGCGGCGGCCGCGCGAGTGCGCGCGAAACGATTGGCCGCGTCGCGGCTGGCGCGATCGCCGAGAAGTGGCTCCGGTCGCAGTTTGACACGGAGATTGTCGCGTGGGTGAGCTCGATCGGCGTCGTGAACATGCCCCGCGAGCTCTTGAGCGACCCGACGCAAGCGACGCACTCGCGGGACGACATCGACACGATCGGCACGCTCCGTTTGCTGCGAGACCCGGCCAAGTGGCGTCGCGTCGACGTGGCCAGCACTCCAGACGACGCGGCGAAGCTCCAAACAGCTGCTGACGCCGAGTACGAGCTCGACTTTGTGACCGCGCGAGACGACGTCGCGACGCCGGCGTACATGGACGCGAACAACGTCGTGTACAACCGCCGAGGCGACAGTGTCGCTGCGCCAGAAGACCTCAGTGCGTGGCTCACAGACGACCTCGTGCCAATGCGGTGCCCGCATCCGCCGTCCGCAAGCGCGATGGCCACTGAAGTGCGGTACCTCAAACACGAACAGGACTCGACTGGCGGTGTTGTCACGTGTGTAATCCGGAACGCGCCGGTCGGGCTCGGGGAGCCGTGCTTTGACAAGCTCCAAGCGGTGCTCGCGCACGCGATGCTCTCGATCCCCGCGACGAAAGGCTTTGAGATTGGCTCGGGCTTTAGCGGCACGAGCAAGCGCGGGTCCGAGCACAACGACCCGTTCTGCGACGGCGCCCGGGCCGGCGAGCTCGGTGTGACGAAGAACGACGCGGGTGGCGTGCTGGGTGGCATCTCGAGCGGTGCGCCCATCTACTTCCGCGTCGCTGTGAAGCCCGTGTCGACGATTGGGCGGGCGCAGCCGACGGTCGACTACGACGGCAAGGACACGGTGCTCGAAGCCAAGGGCCGGCACGACCCGTGCGTGCTCTCACGCGTCGTGCCGCTCGTCGAAGCCATGGCGGCGCTCGCGCTCGCAGACGCGGCGATGATCCAACTCGCACGCGAAGGCAGCCTGGAGGCGGAGCCGCTGCACAAGAAGCAGCGGACATTGTAGGATCCAGGGACGACGACGACGACAGCGCACGTCGGACGCATCTGTCTGTCTGTCCGCGAGAGAAGAAGAAGAACACACGTTGATGATGTATGCCTACCCTACCTCCTACCTACTACTGTGTGTACGTACGCTCCTTCTGCGTGTGTGTCTCTATCCGCGTATCTCTCCGTGTACACAGTTCGCCTCGGACCCGAACGAACAATCTGCTCGCTTGCACCCGTTGAAGACCACAGCGACCCGAAAGCTCAGGAGACCTCGACACTCCCCACCCACCACCCACCGCCCACGGCCGACGCTTCCTTCACTGCTTCTCGGAGTCGCATGAGATCGTCAAGAGATGCAGTCGCTCAGTCGTTCGCTCGGGACTGGCTCTTGGTCTACTGAGTGTGCCTGAGAGTAGTTGTGGGGGCCGCTCGTCACCTGCACCATCAGTGGGACGAGTGTGCCGAGTACAAGTCGTCCCTTCCCTTCCTTTCTCCCTCCCCTGACGCGACAACCACCTCTGCATGCGCCTGTCGATGATGATGAGGAGGATGCGGTGTGTGTGTGTGGCTGGCTGACTGTCTCTGTGGTCGTCTCTCCTGCGAAGGTGGTCCGCCGTTTGATTCGTCCCTAGATGAGCGACGACTGGTCGCTCAGCACCCACACGATGTCTGAGTTCTTGGTGTCCACGAGCGTCTTGTCGCCTTTCACAAACACGAGGCCACTCTGCGCAATGAACGCGTTGCTCTTCTTGTCGGCGTGGAGGTTCAGTTCGCGACGGATAAAGTCAATGGGGACGTTAGGTCGGTACCTACACACACAGGAAGCGTCAGCTATTGTCGTCTCAAGTCTCACACCTACCACGACGTCCTGACTGACGAAGTCACGTACACTTTGCAGATTGTTCGCAGCGCACGGAGCCGCATTGCCGGCACCATCGGGTCCATGAGGTAACCTGCCATGTTCGGAGCATCTAGAAAGAGTTGAAAGAAGCGGTGGTAGTTATTCAGCGAGACGGCTTCGCGCACTGCGAGCGCGTGCGCGACGGCCGGCTCGGCCCGCAGCGCTTTGCTCGTGGTCGCAGACGCGAGCACGTTGTACATGGCGAGCTGGCCCGAGTTCGTCGCGTCGGCCTTCTTGGCTTGGAGCGCGACATAGACAGAGTACAAGACGCGGTACGAGAGGAACTCGGTCGCTTGCCCCGGGAGCTGCTGCTCGTACAGCTCGTGCAGCTGCGTCTGGCACTGGTTGAACTCGTTGATGTCGCCCGACTCGAGCGCAACGCGCGCGTGCGACTCGTACACGAGCACTGTGAACGCGTTCTTGATGTGCTGCACGGTGCAGTCCTGGCGGATCGATTTCAGCTGGCTACACGCATACACGTAGTCGCATGCGCCGGCTTTCCACTTGTCACGCACGAGCTGGAGCGCGCGCTTGAGCACCGGCTCGGGCCGCACAGTCGACGGGTGTGGCGCCGACGTGAGCCGCAAGTACTCTTTCTCGACACTCTGGTTCGTGCCTCTGATCACCATCGCGTCGAGGTCCAGTTCGCCATCGCCGTTCAGCACGCGGAGCTTCTTCGTGTCCACTGTCGGCGTCACAAACTTCGCGAGCTCGGAGGGATCGGTCAAGAACCGCTGCCGCCGTTCGTCTTTGCGCTGCAAGTCGGCGATCTCCGTGGCCTGTTGCTCACTGTCGTCCGTCACATCGCCACCAAGAGAGACAGAGAGAGAGAGAGACGGAGATGATCGCGTCAACAACACTAACGTCAGCCACGCACGAGCCACCACACTGCGCGACGTACAACTTGCGCTTCGCGGCCTTGGACTTTTTCGCGACTGTGTTCGGTGGGTTGAACGCACTGGCCGCCGCTTCCGTCGTCGTCTGCTTCGGCGCCTTCTTCTTTCCAGGGCGAGACGTAAACTGCATCGACAGCGTGGCGGCGTGCGTCCCGTTCGGCACCGACGCGTGCTGCATCTTGGCGACAGGAGCGTCGCCTACGAGCGTCGGCAGCGGCTCCACCGCCCAGTTCCGCGTCCACAGACTGTTGGTCGTGATGGCGTTCGTGATGAGCTCCTTGAGCGCGTTCTGCGTCAGCGCCTGGTCTGCGGGGCCTTTACAGCGTGCGAACGCTCGCTTCACGTACTCGTGCATCGCGTCCGGCCACTTGGTCGTGCTGGGTGGCAAGCCGACCGGCGCAGGCGAAGAGACAGCAGCGGTGAACGCGGGACGCGGTGGCGGCGCCATTGGACGCAATGGGGCGATGCTGAACTTCACAGGCGCGACGGTTGACGCATTGCCAGTGTCGCCTGGCCGGCCAGAGCTCCATTGCCACTGCGAGTTCTGGGGCGGCGGCCCAGGGACCATCCCACCAGGCTGTAGCTGCATCGGCGGCCTTTGGATTGGCAGCTGAGACGATGGCGGAGGCCGCAGCAGGGCGCCAGGGGGCGGCGGGGGTCGCATTGGCGGCGCGTGACCGTGGAACGCAGGCGGTGGTGGCGGGCGAGCGTAGGTGCCGGGAGGCGGTGGGCCACGCGCCAGCATGGGACCACGCGGAGGTGGCGGACGCATTGGCAGCTGCGTGGCGACAGAAGAGGAGGAAGGGGTTAATAGAAGCACCACACACGAGCACAGGGAGTCGGAGAGAGACGCACCGCGTATTGTTGCTGCTGGTGTTGAGGTGGAGGAGGTTGTGGTGGGTAGTGGTGGGGATGGTGGTGGTGGTGATGCAACTGTTGCGGCTGCATGGGCGTGGCGTAAAACTGTGAGTAGCCGGCCATAGCGGCAGCAGATTGCTGCGGTTGCTGCCCAGGGTTCATCGCTTGTCGATCGAGAGAGAGAGAGAGGAGGAGGGGGAAGGGGGAAGGAGCAAGAAGAAGGGTACACCGCGAGCGAGCGCACACGTCGTCACTCTTCTCGTCGCCGTCCGTTCGTTTTGTTTAGTGACGAAAGCGAGGTCGATGTCTATTTGCCCTCAATTTCGTCACTAGCACCAAGAGCTGACCGTTGCTGTTCATTCCTTTTCGCCCATTTCCGCCATTTTCGCATCTGCGACTCCGCCGCCACATACTCGACGCCCAAATCGATGTTGTCACTCGTGCGCCGCTCTGCACGCTTCGTCGCTCCTCTGCGCGCCGCCGCCAGCCGCCCAGCGAGCGCCGCAGTCGCGCTCGCAACATCGCAGCCGCTGCAGGCGAGCCGCCGCACGTTCGCGAGCACGAGTGAGAGCGACAGCGAGGCGTCGCACTCGGACTTTGCGCCAAAGTACCACGCTGCCAAGTCGAGCGAGAAGGATGAGATCCTCAAGATGATCGAGAGCCACGTGAAGACGTACCCGGTCATGCTCTACATGAAGGGCACGCCGTCGGCGCCGCAGTGCGGCTTCAGCATGCAGGTCGTGCGCATCCTCCACGGCCAGGGCGTGAGCTTCGACTCGGTGAACGTGCTCGATCATCCCGAGATCCGTGACGGCGTCAAGGAGTACTCGTGCGTGCGCTATTTGATGGTGTAGAGTGTAGAGATACAGTATGTGTGGTGGACGCTGGGGTGCTGACGTGGCTTCCTCTCTCTGTGTCTTTCCGCTACGCATGACAGGCAATGGCCGACCATCCCGCAGTTGTACGTCAAGGGCGAGTTCGTCGGCGGCTGCGACATTCTGACCGACATGAACAAGTCGGGTGAGCTCGCCGAGCTGCTCGCAGAGTTCAAGAAGTAGAAAAGTTAGCACGTCATCCACGATGGCGCAGGGCCGTTTGGAAGCCGAGAACGGCGCTGGCGATGGAGTTGCTGGAGCGTGTGGGTCACACAGGCCCATTGACAGCGGAGCTCTTGAGGCGCTTCTCCACTCGAGTGATACTGTAATCCGAATCGCCCGCAATCTCTCTCGTTGCTTATGGTGTTGCCCTACTATATCTTTTACTTGACTTCAGTATGCGCCACTCATTCTGTCACAACGTCATCATTGACACACACTCTTGTCATGGCGGATGTCGACCCGCTTGACGCGTACATGGCGACACTTGACGCTCCGCCAGTCGCAGTCGACGCCCACGCGACGTCTGTTTGGTCCGCAGTCCGCCTGCGCGATCCTCGCCCATCGACACAGGCGCGCAATCGGCGCTTCCAGCGGCTCCAGCAGCTGCTCGCGAGCAGCGACAACGTCGAGGGCGGCGCGTACTTTTCCGACGCTATGATGCAGCAGCGCAGCCCCGCGCTGTTCCACTTCCACTTGGGACAGTACCTTCCAGCCGCTGCTGCGGCCACCAGTGCGGATCCGACCGCGAGCGCAGTGGACGAGCAGCTGCTGCTGTCGGCGTTTCTGCTGCGCGCGAGCGACCGCGGCGAAGTGGAAGCCCGGCGCGTGTGGGAGCAGCGCGCGTGGGGCGCGTTCGTGGGCCGTGATGAGGCGGACGCCCACAAGCGGGAGAAGGCGCTCTTTCAGCGTGACGACGTGGAGGACGAAGAGGACGAAGAAGAAGAAGAGGGCGATACGGATCACGAAGAGAGCAAAGAGAGGGAAAAAGAAGCGGCCGTGAGCGTGGACGAGCGCCGCCGGCTGCTCGTGGACCTCATGGCGCACCGCTTCTTGCAAGGGAGCGACCACGAGTTCGTGGATTACGCCGCGATCGACAGCGACGCGGCGCTGGACGACCTCGAGCAGATGCAGCGGGACGCGGAAGACGCGTACTTTGACGACATGGACGAGGACTGAGATGAGAGAGTCGGGAGTGGAATGATGGGTCCAGACTGGTCCAGTAGTCCCAGACTCTTAGAGTTTGAAGGAGTAGGTAGTGTGCGTGTAGACAGCGCCGGCATCTCTGACGCTCATGCTCACACACGGAGTCACTGACAACGCGAGCAGGGAGGAGAAATGCGGTGGAGTCTCGGGACCGGGAGCCGTGCGTATCGCACTTGGGTGATGCAAAGCTGGAACGAGTGTCGGCCGATCGGTCCGTCGGTCTGATGGCGACACCAGTGGAGCAAGTGTGGCTTCACCACCTCCCTCCGCGGCCCACGCGCCAACGAACCCGCGATCTCCAACAGTGTGCGTGGGATGTCCGCTCTGCAAGCTCCTTCCTTCATCTCGAACTGCGTGCTTCTGCTCCCTCTCCTTCGCTCTCCAGCCGATCCGCCACGCTGCCGAGCGCGCTAATCGCAACCACGTGTGGCGTCATCACGAAGTCGCCACCACCGCTGTGCCGCACGAGACAGAACGCGTGGCCGATCTTGCGTCCGCTTCGCCGCGTCGACAGCACCGACTCGGGGGTCGGATCAGACGAAGCGAGAACATCCAACCCGCCTTCGAGTCCGAGTCGCACGGCTCCAATCACCATCTCAGTGGGAACGTCTCGACTCTCGTCGCACTCATTTGGACCGCTCTGGTCCGCTTCAACGTCGTCGTCGCTCGTCTCGTCACTGTCGTCCGTGTCGTCCGTGTCGTCCGTGTCGTCCGTGTCGTCCGTCAACTGCTGTCGGACGAGATACCCTCGCACACTCGCTTGGATGAGCATCACTGCGTGCTCCTGGGCATCCCACACGTCTGCGTTATGTCGGGCTGTTCGGTCGTGGCTCATCTGACGACCCAAGCTGCGCCGACTGTTGCTCCAGTTCGACGACAGCTGGGACGTCGACCGACTCCAGCTCCCGCCACAGCCGCGCTGGTGCTGTTCTGCGCGGGAGTTCAGCGGCTGCGTGGTGCCGAGGCTCGGGAACGCCAGCACCTCGGCGCCAAAGAGGTCCACGTCGATCTGCAGCCGCGCGACGACTTGCTTTGCAAACGCGACGCACTCGTGAGTGTTGTCTGTCGCGTCGTCGTCTGCGGTCAGCGCCGCCAGCTTCTCGACAACGCACGCGACCTGATCGAGACTCAACTCGCGCACAGAGTAGCGTGCTGTCAGCGTGTTGAAGACGCTGATGCGGATGGGGGCGTTCACATCCTGGATGTACAGTGGTAACACGCGGAGAGCGTCCGATTCGTCGCTTGCATCCATGTCAACGCCACCGGTGCTGATGGAGACATGGGCCAGCACGTACGCGCTCTTCCATACCGAGCCAGTCTCGAGGACAAACAGTCCTGAACGGTCCGCGAGCTGTCGCTTTCGAACCGGAGACGCTGCTCGCGACAGCTGCTGCTTGAGCCTGGACGGTTCTAACGCTTTCGGCTTCCGAGCAGGACGAAAGAGCGCGTTGACACGCTCGTTGACGATCAGAACGCGCGTCAGTCCGGCGCTTGTCTCGCTGCTCGGAACGTTCACGATGTGCAAGTGGCGCAACGCTGCCGCCACCACGCGCTCCACGCTCACTTGGTCTCTCGCAGAGAAGCTCACGCTGTCAGTCCGTGGCCTCGCTCGCTGAACGCTCGTGCTCTTCGTGACGCTGCGACTTCCCGTCTCCCAGTGCTCCCAGTGCTGACTCACAATCTCGTACAGCTCTGGGAGCGCAATCTCCACTTCCAAGTCGATCGTCTGGGGTGGTAGCGATGCCGTTCTTGCTGGCGACTGGTGTGGTTGCTGCTGGGTCGCTCCTCTTGTAGGACCGCTTGTCGACTTGTCCTCGCGAATCTGGAAGCAGATCGTTTGCTCTCCGCTCGCCAGCGCTACTCCGTCGTAGCTGCCCGACGACAGCGCAGTCTTCAGCGGACAAGTGGACGCGAATACGTGGAGTCTGCGCTTCTCGCCGTCTGTGTTGCCTCTCACAGCTTCGTCGCCGAGCAGCTCCGAGTCGCCTCCCGCGCACACGACCTCGACGACTTGGTGGATGCAAAATGCAAGCGAAGCGGTGGTACTGTCAATCAGCAGTGTCGCGTTCGTCTGACCACCGGCGCTCGCTGCCAGGAACAGCATCTCTCCAGTCTCTGGCCCGAGGTCTGCAAAGTTGACGTGGTCGCAGATGCAGCGTGCGATGTCGTCCATCGACAGGTTCGTGCCTGCGGCTGCCGCGGTGACAGCGGCCTGGGAGGACGAGCTGACTGTGTCCAGCAACTCGTGGGTCATCTCCTTCGTAACACTCAGTCGGTACTCGCACGCGGCCTCGCGGTCGTACGCGACGACGTCAAAGCCGTACGGATTCCGGACGCCGTCGCCGCAGAAGACTGTGAGCAAGAGGTACGTGCCGCCGACGAACCGCCCCATCTTGAGCAGCTGGTACTTCGCCTCGTCCGACGCAGGAGCGGAGGCATCGAGTCGTGCTTTTGACGGAGAGTTCAGGTCGCCAACGAATGGGGAGCCGATCGACGTTGCTCGTGACGGCAGCGAGAGGACCTGACTGTCGCTCAAGTGGCCGTCTCCACCAGCGCCGTCGTCGTCACCGGTCTCATCGTCACCCACATCATCAGTCACTGAGAAAGCGCTGGTCGAACTGCTGTCTTCTGACGCATGAAGCCTGAGAGGAGACAACGAAGGCGAAGGTACTGCTGCTCCTGCTACGACGTCGCTGACGATGTGATGTCCACTCCCCAAGCAAACTCCAGATGGCGACCCCAAAGAATCAACAGCGCCGTCGCTGCTGCTCCTCGGTGTAGCAGTGAGTGGTGGGAGCGTCGGTTGCTGTGGCATGCCCTTCCGAAGCGACCGGAACGCCGGCGAGAGGTTCAGCTGGAGCTTCCGAGGCGACGTTGGCACCGCTTTGATCGGGTGAACGACTGCAAGCGACTGAATGCTGGGGAGGTTCTCGTGCGGGCGACTCAGCGACGCCTTGAAACCTCGTGAGCTGGCATCGAATAGATCGCCGTCACTATTGCTACCCACACTCCTCTTGAGCGAGAGTTCGCTATGTGGACTCGGAAGAAGCATGGGGAACTCGCAGATCGACGACAGGTACGACATGTTTTGCTCCCACTCGCGCTTCAAGTCGTCGTTTCGGTAGTGCGCTGCGCTCTTCTTGATGCGTTCGAAGAGCCCGACGTTGTCCAGCTGGATATCTTTCAAGCGCCGCACGCGAAGCGACCCGTTCAGTGTCTTCTTCTTCCTGGACCCCATGCCCTCTAGTGGCGGTGGAACGGCGTGGGCATACGGGAGATGGACGTCTCGCGGGCTCAGGTGATGCGGAGAACAGTGTTGCGTTCCGTGGCTCGCAACAACCGGGGCGACTGACCGACCCTCGTCCAGCTTGGCATTCGAGTTGTGCACTGTGTGCTGCTCCCAGTCCCGAGTCTCCATGGCATCCTCATCGCTGAATGCTCCATCAATGACTCCGTTGTCTGCATGTCCGTCGAAGACACAAGCTCCAACTGACCCGCGTGCGCTGTCTTTGATCTGCTGCTCGTCGTCTTCTGTACCGAGATGATCATCGTAGACACTACTATGGTAGCTGCCAATGCCCGCACTTCCACAGCAAGAGCTGTTGGCACGCGAAAGAGTACTGGTCGACAAGAGCTTGAAGCGACGGAAGGATGCGCCGGCGACGGGTTTCACGGCCGGCGGACGACTCACAACGCTGCTTAGGTACGACTTGACGCCGTCGAGCTTCTTCCGGTGCAGCTCCTGCGCGCGCTCGACCTCGCGATTCCGGCAGATGCGGCTGCTCGACTTCTCTGCGCGGTGCATCGTGTGCTCTCGTCGTCCTGTTTATCGCCAGAGAGTCGTTGATCCCCCTCCACTCGCGTCTAAAGAAAGCAGGAGGAGTCGCTCTTGGCGACTCGTGTATACACTCGAAATATGAGAGAGCACGCGACGAGCGAGAGAAGCAAGTACTTGACACGGTGCCGTCTTCGTCCCGAGCCAATTCACTCATCGCTCCTCTACGCAAAGCGACCGCTTCTCACTTTGTCTGCGCATCCAACACACTGGTCTCAGTTCTTCTCAACACTGCGTGTGCTCAACTTGAGCAGCTCAAGGGTAGCCACAGTCATGTATCGACACTCTCAACTCACGCAAAGGAACAAGCCAAATCGAAACTTCTGCGACCACCGTCTTCTAGTTGAGACGCTCGATGACCATAGCGCCTGCCCCACCGCCGCCGTTACAGATCGACGCACAGCCAATCGTAGCGTCACGCTCGCGCAGAATGTGGATGAGCGAGCCCACGATCCGCGCACCAGACATGCCAATCGGGTGCCCGATCGCCACAGCGCCGCCGTTCACGTTCAAGCGGTCG
>JAASGD010001225.1:0-12181 GCA_023334115.1 Globisporangium megalacanthum | reverse complement strand
GTCTACAGGATGTGGCTCACCAATGTTCGCCATCTGGGCGAATTCGAAAAGCGCCTAGATCGTGAACATTGAGGCAAACCTCTCTATCGCACATCGTGCAACAGATGCATTATCGCACCTACCTCGGCATCTACGCTATTTACCTTCTCATTGGCAGTATTTGCTGTGCCTCAATGTTCATTTTGACCCATTTCGAGAGGCATCGCCCTTTCCCGTGAATATTTGAAAATATTCTGAAACAAATTTTGGCGCTTTTGATTTAGATTTATCGGAAACAAAACTGATCCGAGGTCTCACAATCCAACCTGCCATGCCGAAGCCTCGCAAGCCACGCGCCTCTCGTTCCTCCCCGACGTCTCGACCATATCTTCGGACGAACGGGGAGTTGTACGTGTCGGCGCTTTTTCTCGTCCTGGATCTTGGCTCGACGCCAACCGAGGCGGCCGAACGGCTTGCGGATGGCCGCTACCAGACGCCGCCAGCACGACGAATCCGTTGCTGCCGCAGGTGGTGATGCAGCCGAGAGACTGGCGCGCGCGACAGCAGCTCGAGTCCGCGTCGCGACGAGCTTGTTGGCCTCCACCGAAGGGCGAAGGTTTTCCCCATTACCGTAGTGATGCAGAGACATCAATCCTTTCAGTCGAAAGGTTTCTGAACTGTAAAAGTATCGAAAGTATCGAAGAGGTACACCACGATGGCTACATGTCTGACTCGAGTCACCCCAGCCACGAAAATTAACTATGGGACTTGCATCACCGCAGTCGTCTTTTCAGTATGTTTGCCATTCACAATCACGTTCTGAGCTCCACTCACTGCTTGTTGCTTATTGCTTGAAAGCCCCATCAGAATCTGTTTGCGTCACGCCTGGAAGGCAACGTCCAATGTGGCGTCCCAGTAGTTCTTTGGTATGGTATTAACCTCTTCTCGTCCCGACCACCGCCACCACCTGTGGCTAAGACACCTCGGTAGCTACCGTCGGAGTCCAGTACGTATACGAGAGCCAGAGTCAGAAGAAGCGCCACCCGCACCACCGTCTGCCTTCTGCCACCATCGTTGCGTACCGCCTTAAACCCCCTCGGCTGGCACCACATCGGTGACGCGCAGCACCGTGACCTGGCGCCGGAAGCCGTTCCAACGGCGGTAGTTCTTTCGGCGCTTCTTCTTGAAAATGTCAATCTTCTCGTCCAGCGTCTGCTCCTCCACGCGCGCACGCACGACCGCGCCTTCCACGAACGGCCGCCCCACGATCGTCTCGTTCACATTCCCAAGCAACAGCACCTACCACGCATTTCCGGTGTAAGTATCAAGTATCAAGTATCAAGTATCAGCTTCCCCCCACCACCACTGAGGACGCCCCACACCACACTCTTCCTCCCACACGCACGCACACGCACCTCGTGCAGGTCCATGATCTCGCCGACCTTGGCGTGCTTGATCTTCTCGGCCACCACGACGTCGCCCTTTGCGAATGCAAACACACACGTAAGGACCTCTCCACCCTTCCGCTCTCCATAGACACACGCACACAGCCACACGACATGGAGTGCGTGTGTATGACAGGCCGTAAGGGGCTCTCAGGGCCTTTGAAACGCACCTGCGTGACCTTGTACTGCGTGCCGCCGAGCTTCACGACCGCAAAGTGATCCTCCGGCTTGATCGCGTCGGCTGTCACCTGGTGGCGCACGACGGAGAACTTGGGGAGCGCGTCGGCAGCGACCGCAGAGCTCGAGAAGCGTGCGCCAGGCGCCAGCGCCGTCCGCGCGAACGACGCACGCAGCAGCTGGAGAGCCATTCTCCTCCTCCTCCTCTTATTGCTTGAGTGAGTGAGTGGTCACAAAGCGTGCTTCCTGGTACTTCCTCGAGGTTCCCACTTAAGTGCGACTCGGGTGTTTTCCCTCGTCTACTTCACTATGCCCCCCCTTCATTCGCGGTTGGCTCGAGTAGCAACGCAGACCTCCTGGTGTGTTTGGTGCTGGGCGTACATCCGTCCGTCTGCACCCCTTCCTCTCTCTCTCTCTCTCCTTCCCTCGCCTCCTTCACGTGCGTCTGGGATGGACCCGCGCCGAGACGGCGACGCGCCCCCTGACGGTCTCCGCCGCCGCCGCGGACGCGACTATGACGAAGTGGACGCGCGCATCGCCATCCCCCTGGCCGGCACCTCGGCCCCTGGACCACGCCAGCTTCTCCAGTCGGGTATCAACAAGTACCGGAGCCTGAGTGGCGGCCGGCCGCCTGCGCTCGTCGTGCCAGGCGCTGCGCTCAACGCGCCACCGCCAGAGCCCCGTACAAGCAGCAAACGCCACCACCACCAGCACCACCACCATCACGCCACCACGAGCCGTGACGAGCCGCCCGAGCCACCACTCTCCGCGCTCGAGCTCGCCCAGCGGCTCGTGGCGCAGAAGCAGTTCGCAGCCGCGATCCCGTACTTCTCAGAAGCGCTCACGAGCAGCGGGAGCCAGCACGCGAACGCGTCGGTGCAGCACCAGTCCCGTCTCCGCGTCTTCTACGAACGCGGCTCGTGCTACTTGGCGGCCCAGCGGTACCCGCAGGCGATCGAGGACTTCTCGCGCGTCATCACGCTCACGCCCAAGAACCCGCAGCTCTTTGCCAAGCGCGCACGCGCGTACGCGCAGCTGCAGCAGCACGCAGCCGCGCTCTCGGACTACCACGAAGCCATCGAGCTCGCGACCGTGGCCGGGCCGGGCGGGGCCGAGCCCAGCAGTGCGACGCTGCGGGCGCTCTACCTCGCCCGTGCGCGTGTGTTTGCGGCCACGAAGGACTCGCAGAGTGCGCTGCAGGACCTGGCGCTCGCAGAAGCCGTTGGCGGCGCTCGGGACGCAGAGCTCTTCTTGGCGCGCGCGTACGTGCGGCTCGAGCGCCACGAGCCAGCGCTCGCGCTCGCGGACTTTGACCGCTTCCTCGAGCTCCAAGACGACAACGACGACGTGGTCGACATGTCGGGCGTGCGCGCAGCCGACGAAGCGCTCGAACGCGCCCACGACGTGCGCTTCGAGCGCGCCAAGCTCTTGGAGACGCTCGCGGCCGCGGAAGACGCCAAGCACGCGACCGACGCGGCGCTGGGCGACATTGAACAGGGCGGAACTGAGCCGACAACTGAGCCGACAGCGTCGACAACGGAGACAGGGACAGGCTACCGCAGTGCCGAGGCCGTGGCGCTCGTCGTCCAGGCGGTCGACGACTACACGCTGCTGCTGGAGCTCGAGCCCGCGAGCTTGAACGTCGCCGAGATCCTCCTACGGCGAGCTGAAGCGCTGGGCCGCATCGGCCGCGTCGACGACGCGCTGGACGACTTGGCGCGCGCACAGAAGCTGTCGCCGAGCGACTTTGAGATCCGCTTGACGCGCGCGAAGCTCTTCCAGCGCCAGCGCGACTTG
This sequence comes from Globisporangium megalacanthum, assembly GCA_023334115.1. Taxonomy (NCBI): domain Eukaryota; phylum Oomycota; class Peronosporomycetes; order Pythiales; family Pythiaceae; genus Globisporangium; species Globisporangium megalacanthum. The sequence goes on along the minus strand of JAASGD010001225.1, from coordinate 8,783 downwards.
GCGCGTGCGATCGACGAAGTCACGGCCGTGCTGCAGCTCAACGGATTCTTCCTCGACGCGCTCTTCCTGCGCGCGGCGCTGTACGTCGAGAGCGGCGATCGCTTGAAGGCCCAGCGCGACTACACGTCGATCGTCGACGCGCATTACGACAGCCGGAGCGAGGCGTACAGTGACGTCGGCTCGGCTGTCGCGCCGACCGAGAAGACGCCGCTGCTGAGCAAAGCGAACGGGAGTAGTAGCAGCAGTAGTAGCAGTACCAAGCCGGCTACGAGCAGCAAGAGTCCGTCGCAGGCAGCGACAGCGACAGCGACAGCGACGCCCAAGCCGACGCGGTTCCTGAGCCCGTTCTCGAAGAAAGCGTTGCTGCTGCGTGCGCGGCTGTGGGTGGAGATGAACCAGTTTGACGACGCGATCGCCGACTACGAGCAGCTGCAGCTGTCGTCTGCGAACGAGATCGACGCGCAGGTGGAGCTGCAGGACGCGCGGCTCAAGCAGGCGGCGTTTGTCGAGCAGGAGCGGCTCGCGGCCGAGGCGTCGCTGCTCCAGGGCGAGGATCAGGAGCGGCTCGAGGCCGAAGCGAAGCGCACAGCGGGCGCACCGAGCAAGAAGAAGAAGAAGAAGAAAGCCAAGAAGAAGCGACGACCGACGCCGAGCGAGTCGGGGTACGTGCTGCTCCCGGACGAAGAAGACGACGAGCCGACGGGGTCTGTCGGGCGGAACGACGACGACGACGGCGACGTTATCGAGGTGGTGGTGGTGGGCTCGGAGCCAGAGGCGTCTGTTGGAGAAGGCGACCAGCTCGTAGAGACAGCGACGACAGTGACAACGACAGCGACAACGACAACAGAAGCGACAACGTCAGCGACGATGGAAGCGACAACGACAGCGACAGTAGCGGAAACGACACCAGCACCAGTGGTTCGAGTGTCAGGAAGTGGTGGCGTGGTGACGATGACGCGCGAGGAAGCGTTCGAGAGCATGTGGGAAGACGACCAAGCAGACGGAGAGGCGGTCGAACGGGAACTGGCCGCAATGGCTCACGTCTCGCTGGCAGCGAACCAGAAGTCACGCAACGCCACGACAGTAAGAGCGACAGGGGCAAGAACGAGCGAGGAAGTGGAAGAGGACGACGACAGCGGCGGCGTCGTGTCGGCCACGCGAGTGGGCGAGTCCGTGGACGAGGCTATTGTCGACACCAGCAGCAGCAGCGGCCCTGTCGCTGGCGCAGCAGCAGTGCGCGAGGTGATCGTGGACGAGAAGTACCTTCGCAAGCGGCAGCGGCAGCTGGAGAACCTTCGCTCGGACCTGCGCCACGCGTGTGCAGCACGCGACCGAGCGGCGATCGACGAAGTCCTGGAGCGCGCGGAGCGGAAGCAGATGACGGACGCGCTGGGGGACGAGATTCGACACGCGCAAGCGGTGCTGGAGAAGCTGGCGACGGGTGTCGCGTCCGACGACAGCGACGACAGTGGGCGGGCCGGCGACACTGTCGCTGTCTGCGGTAACCAGGAAGCAGTGTCGCTAGCTGATGGGACTACGAAGGTGGATGCTGAGCCACACCAGCAGCAAGAAGAGTCTGTGGCCAAACCAACGGCTGTGAACGCACGACTTGCGTCGGAAGCTCCATCAACACCGCTGGCAGCCGAACCGACGGCCGACGCCGACGCTGTGGTGGCGCCCGTCTCGACTGCCAAGCCGCTCGTGACGAAGCGGTCGCTTCGCAACGCCCAGGCGCCCACGAGTGCAGTGAACGCAGACCCGTCGCCGACGGTGGCAGGAAAGCCGCCGTCGCTCGTGATCCGTCCGATCGCGTACAGCCACGCGCTGCAGCTCGCCGAGCAGAGCCAGCACCAGTTCCTACAGACGCAGCAGCGGCTGCTGCAGGAGAAAGACGCCGAGATCGCGTCGCTGCGGCAGCTCGTGGCGCAGTTTCGGCGGCAAGCGGACGCGTCGTCATCGTCGTTGTCCGCATCGTCTGAGCTCACACCGAGCCGGCTCGCGACGCTGCGGAGCCAGTTCCCACACAAGCCGCTGCGGGAGCTCGAGAGCCGCGTCGAGGCGCTCGTGCACTGGATGGGGCCGAGCGAGGATGCGGACCACGCGCGCCACCGGGTCCTGGCGTTCGTGTCCCGCGTGCTCGAGGCCGCGACTGCCGCGCTCGGCTCGCCGCTGCTCGTGTTCCCGACCGGGTCGTTCCCCATGAAGACGTACCTGCCGACCGCGGACCTGGACGTGTGTCTCTTGCTGCCAAAAGAGCTCGAGCCGACGTGGCACTTGCCCGTCCTCCACGCCCTCTGTCTCGCTGGCACGACGACAACGAGTAGTAGCAGTAGTAGTAATAGTAGCGTCGGCCAGCTCCAGCCACAGCAGTCGGGGCCAGCCGACAGTGGCATCAGCAGCCACGCGCTGCACGTGAACGGCTCGCCGACGCCCAAGCTCAGCGAGAATGGGGGCGGCGCTGTCGGCAGCGGCTTGGGCTTGGCGTCTACGACAGGCGCGCACGGGTTCCCGTCGCCCACCGTGCGGAACGTGAACTTTATCAACGCGGACGTGCGCGTGATCAAGTGCACGGTCGACAACGTCTCGGTGGACGTGACTGTGAACCGCACGGGGGCCCTCGGCGCGCTCCAGCTGCTCGACGCCATGGACGCGCGCGTGGGCAAGAAGCACTTGCTCAAGAAGAGCCTGATTCTGATCAAGGCCTGGTGCATCCACGAGAGCGGCGCGTACACGGCGACAACGACAGGCGCGACACTGGCGACAGGCGCGACAGCACCGATGGCCGGCCACAGCGTCATGGGCTCGAGCTACGGCGCGTTCTCGACGTACGCCGTCAACACGGCGGTGATGGGGCTGTTCAACCAGTTTGGCGCGCGGCTCACGCACCCGCTCCAAGCGCTCTTCCTCTTTCTCGACCGCATGGCCGACTTCCCGTGGCACGACGCCGCCATGACGATGCACGGGCCCGTGGCGCTGAGTGCGCTCGCGAGTGCGTCGTCGCTCGGCAGCGTCCTGAAGAAGCGGCGTTCGGGCGGCCGGAAAGGGTCCAGTGGGGACGTATCAACAACAACAACAGCAGCGTCGGAGCTGCACCAGGCCAAAATGAGCTGGGACGACGTCGAGCTGCTCCGGATGCGCACGCACGAGCAGTTTGGAGCGTTCGACGCGTCGTCCTCAACGTCTGCGACTGGCGGCGGCTTCAAGATGGGCGTGTTTCCCATCCGCGTGTGCAACATTGTCGACCCGCTCGACGAGAAGAACAACTTGGCGCGGAGTGTGTCGGTCGACTGGTTCCCGTCGATGAAGCGCGCGTTTCGGCTCGGCCGGGACCGGCTTGCCGAGCTCCTGCTCACGGCCGAGAAAGGGGGAAGCGGCGGCTCGAAGCGCGTGGACGAGCTCGACGACTTCTTTGCCACCTCGTGGCGCACGTACGGCCGCGGCGACGGCTGGCGGCCCGACCTGCTCGTGCACCCGCGTCAAGTGTGGCACGGCAAAGCGACGACCGCCTACGCCACGGGCCCGAGCGACCACGCGGCTGACGACGAGCTGCGCTGGCAGTCGCTTCTGCCGGAGCTCGTGCTGCCGATGGCGGCAGGTCCGTTCCAGCCCCAGGGCCAGACGACCATGTTCTACCCACAGCCGCTGTATGTCGCCCACCATCCCCAGCAGCAGCAGCAGCAGCAGTCACAGTCGCACCACCCCCACCACCACCACCACCATCATCCCCATCCCTACCAGCACCAGATGGGCACTGGCGGCTCGCCCCACGGAGCTGGTGGCGGTAGTGGGGCGTTGGGCCTGACTTCCGAGCCGCTTCCATACCAGCCACAGCCAATCATGTACCACCGACGGTCGTTCGACAACAGCGGGAGCAAGTCGCCGCTCAAGCCTGGGCCGATGCTGCGGCACCAGCAGCAGACTCCGACTTCGAGCCACCAGTTGTCGCCAGGACCAGGCACCGGCGGGCCGAGCTACGGCCTCAGTGGTGGGACGCCAAAAGCGACGCGACGGTACGAGTCCCCGCCAGCCGCGAGCCGAGGACTTACGCGATGAGGTCACAGACGGACTCTCGGCACTCGGCAGTCGGCGCTCGCGGCGTGAAGACCCCCCTCCCCTCCCTCTTCCCTCCCCACACACACACTCCCTCTCCTCCGTAGACACGCCTCGTATTTATTGTCTTCGCGCGGCTCTCGGCTCGTGTGTGTCGGCTCGTCTGTCGGCTCGGGAAGTCGTCATCCATCCACCAATCATCCGTCGTTATTACCAAGCACTTGGACGGCGTCGATCGACAGGGAAGGCAGCCAGCAGCTGCCCGTCGTGGCGCATTAGAGGACGCTGCAACAAACTCACAGTAGACACACCGAAGGAGGGGGTTGTCCGCTTAAAACTGTCGTAGAATAACAAATTTCGGTGGCGTGTCTGTCGTCTAAGATTGCTTCGTTGGCTCGCTCGTGCGGCTCGACCGGCTCGTCGCAGGCTCCTCTCTACCGCGTCGTCTTGTGCTTCTTATGCTGCTTCTGTAGCCGCTGCTGGAGCTTCTTCTTGTTCCGGAGCGCGTCCTTTCGCTTGCGTTTATAGTCGAACGTCAGCCGCTTGCGCTTCTCGGCCCAGTCCTTGGTTGCCTGGAGCTTCGAGCTGCCGCCACTGTCCTGTGGGCTCTGAACGAACGCCCGGCCGAACGCCAGGAACTCGCTCACGCTCTTCTTCACCACCTGCTTCCGCTTCGTCTTGCCGTCACTCGTCGCGTCGCCGCCGTCGTCGTCTCCATCTCCGTCGCCTCCACTGTCGTTGTCGTCGCCGTCGTCTTCGTTGTCCGTGTCCATTCGCACATCGTCGTCGTCCTTCTCGTCGCTCAAGAACGACTGCGTAAAGTGCCACGGCTTGTCGCCGGCGTCCTTGCCGTTCTCGTCGTTCTCGTCGTCGTCAAAGAGCGTCGCGCCCATTGCCGCCAAGCGCGCGTTCGTCGCCTCTCCCTTGTCGTCGTCCACTGGCGCGTCGAAGAGCGAGCTCAGCTTGAACGTCGCAGCGCCACCGGCGTCGGCGTCAGTGTCTGGGCCGCGAGCCGAGCCGAACACGCCGTCGAGCGCAGCTTCGCCCTCGACACCGTCCTCCGAGTTCTTGCGCACGCGCGTAAACAGACTCCCAAGGCTTGTCGACGTCGAGAAGAAACGGTCGCCGCCAATCAGTACCTCCTTCTCGTCCCGCGACTTCCTCTCTGTCGTCACGTTGGACTCCTCTGCGTCGCCACTGTCGGCTCGGGACGTCACACGCCGGTCGGTCGTGGCCGACAGCTCGTAGGTGAGCCGGGCGTGCGCGTCTCGCGGGTCGTACCGCTGCAGACGACCCATCCACGCCGCCTCTTTGATCGGGTCTTTCGTCGCCTTGACACGCACGCGGTACTTGATGCTCTCGACGTCCACGTCCGGGAAGATCGCGGCGATCGCCGACAGCGCTGCGTCCTGCTCTGCGAGCCACGCGCGCTCCTGCGCTGCCGCTATGTCGGCGCCGTCCTCTTGCAGGAACGTCTGGAGCTCCCCTGCTGGCCCGTCAGCGGCGTCAGCGGCGTCGACGTCGTCGTCGTCTCCGACCAGGTCGTTCATGCCGCCGTACTCGTTCTCCTCGTCGTCGATGAAGCGCGCGTCCATGCGGAAGCGCTGGTCGCCGCCGAACCGCTTCTGGAGCTCAAAGAGCTTCCGGCCGCGCTCGCCCAAGAACTCGGGACGCACTGCGAACGCTTTGCCCGCGTCACCATCCTTGTCGTCGTCGTCACCGTCGCCAAACTCGAACGCGACGCTGCCGCCGACACGCCGACGCGCTGTCGTCCGGTCGCTGTCGGTTTCCGCGTCCGAGCCGTCGCGCAGCTCCCCATAGTTCGTCTGGCGCTCGTCGTCCTCGTCGTCATCGCTCGAGTCGAGCCAGTTGGTGATCGCAGTCGCCTCTTGCTCGCTCTCGCCCGCCTCCTGCTCGTTGCCGCTGTCGTCGAACGTGATCTTCGTGTTGCGCTTCAGCGTCAGGTCGATTTTCACAGGCGGTTGTTGTTGTTGCTGTTGCTGCTTGATCTTCGCTTTGGCCGCCAGAGCGGCGACGCGTCTCGCGTTCGCCTCGTCCCGTTGCGTCTGCGCCACCAACGCCGCCTTCTCCTCCTCGTCTTCCTCCTCCACGTCCCCACATCGGTCGGGAACGACGTGACTGTCGCTCTCCTGGCGCCCACGGCTCGCACTCGTCGTCTCTTGCTGCTGCTGCGCCAAAGCCTGCGCCACGAACGCCTCCACGTCGTCTTCGTCCAGCGACAGCTCCGCACTGTCGTTGTCCTGGTCATCCGCACTGTCACTGTCGTTCTCGCTGTCGTTGTCCTTGTCGGCGTCTCCGCCGTCCGCTTCATCGCCGCTCGTCGCCCAGTAGTCTGCGTCATCGCCTTCCTCTCCCTGCTCCTCGTCGTCCCTGTCGGCCGCCACAGCCGTCGCTTTCGTCGTCACGTGCGCCTCCTCCTCTTCCTCTTCTGCCCACTCGCCAACCTCCTGAAAACTCGTGCGTCGACGGCCACTGAACGCGACGCCGCCGACCCGCAGGTCCTGCAGCTGCGCGTCCGTCGCCCACACACTCGGAGGTGGCGCCAGCGCCAGAGTTCGCGCCTCCGCCGCTGCGGCCACGACCACTCGCTGCTGCTCCCACTCAGCGCGCAGCTGCGCTGAAAAATCGAGGCGCGCGGGCTCCACTCGCAGCACGGAGCCGCGCCACTTGGTGCGGTGGAACGTGCGCGCGAGCAGCTGCGCACCGGCGGCCGCGTCGTCGCCGACAAGCGCCAGGTAAGCGAAGCCGCGTGGGGCCGGCGCGAGGACGCCTTTGGGCGGCGCCAGCTCCACGCTGGCGACGCGGCAGCTACTGGCGAGGCCGGTGAGGGCGCGCGAAAAGCGCTCCTGGAGCTCAGCCGCGCTGGCGTCCGGCGGGAGCCCACCCACGTAGACGCGCACGCTGTTGGCACTCGGCATTTCGATTGGTTGGTGCAAATAAATGATCACTGGACCCCTTCCTTATGGATCAATATTTCCGTATTTGAAAATTGTGGAATTTGTTGCAAGTAAATTACATCCTCGTTGTTTTTCGTGCAAGTTTAAAAAAAGAACCATTATGGGTACGGTACTTTAGTATCAACCGAATAGTATCACGAGTCGAGCGCCCCGCACGTGGGGCACTGGAGCGCCTCGTTGAGTCGCGGGAGGACGCACTCGTCGTGGAATCGGTGGCCGCAGCGCAGCTGCATCACGTAAACATTCGTCGCAGGCATCGACAGCGCACAGAGAGCGCACGTGTCGCTGTCGTTCACAGCGGCGGCTGGCGACAGCGCCACTTCCGCAAAGCTCCGGCGCATTCCGTCGTCGTCTTCCGCGTCTCCGTCGTCTCTCTTGTCGGCTCGTGTCGTTTTCGTTCTCTCCCTCGTTTCGGCCGCTTTGACGCTCAGCCCGGACCGCAACGCCGCCGCGTCCCCAACAACGGTCCCGTCCCGTGGCGACGCCGACAGCGCCGCTAGAGTCAGCAAATCGCCGTACACGAACGCCAGGAACTCGCGCGCAACGTGCGTCTTGACCACTGGACACGCGACGTTGCGGCGCTCGAGCAGAAACGCGCGCACGGTCTGGAGCAAGAGGAAGAGCGCCGCGCGGCGCCGTTCGAGGAGAAAGCCGAGGCGGAAGCGCGTGGACGCAGGGAAGTAGCTCACGAGGAACGTCTCGAGCCACGGACACGCACCGCTGCAAAAGTGCCCGTGGTGCAGCGCACGCAGGAGCCGCTCCTGGAGCCCACGGTACTCGTCGAACGACCGCCGGTGCCGCCAGAGGGCGTGGGCGTGGGCGTGACGCACCGTCAGCACGTAGCGCACGTCGTCTTCGTGCCGCACGGCTACTGTGAGCTCCAGCGACACGCTTTCGAGCTGCGCGATGACGTGCTGCGCCTCAGCGTCGAGCGTGACGCTGTCGGAGCCGGCGCTGGAGCCAGAGTTCGGAGCAGACATCAGTCCCGGAGCCGCGGACGACGTGCGGGTCCGGTGGCTGCTGGCGTTGCGAGGCGGCGTTGAGCTGCTGCTGGTAGTGGCGCTGGTGCTGGCGCGCGCTCGGGCACCCGCGGGGGGCGACGAGCGCGCCATGAGAACGTAACGGAGCTGCTGACTAGCCGGAGCTCCTGGTCGCTGCGGTGTCGATGCGACAGGTGAAAATCGCAAAATGGCGAAGTGAAGTGCGGGAATCCAAAGTGGTACCGCAGAATGGCACTTTCCAAATGGCAGTGAGTCTGGAAGATAAACTAGAATGATCGAATTGTCGAATATATTTTATATATTCTAAATGCACTCCTTACTTAATAATTGACAGTTCTCGGCTATTGGAATAAGCCAGTATGAGAAGAATACGAGGGATGGCAACTGCTGACCGAAAAGGGACCATTTCTGGCGTTCATCTCCGCGAGATCGACTCGTGAAAGTGGACTCGAACAGCTCCAACAACAAGAGCCCTGGATTGCAAACGTGTGTCATTCTACTCGATGTCGTGGTAGAATGATGGTCCGTGAACTGACTGACGACGCTTCACTTCAAGTAGGAGACACCAGAGGCCCAACGACGGTCTTCAATCGAGAGCAACAAGCAGCGAGCGGATCTCAGAACGTGGAAGTGGGACGCAAACATACGACTGCATACGATACGCTAACTGGAAGGCGAAAGACAGCGCCGCTCGGATCTCGCTCGACCCAAGGACTTTCGCATACACACACTGAAGCCAAACCTACTCTCGGTG
>JAASGD010001224.1:0-12195 GCA_023334115.1 Globisporangium megalacanthum | reverse complement strand
TTTGGTCGCTACTACTGTAGATCTACTTGCGCTGCACTGTGTCGTGTTTGACGTGAGACTAATATGGCTACATCAAAGTCGCAAGCCATACGCTTGCGAGCGTCGGCAACGCTTTTTGGCGTCAAAACAATTGTGATCGTCGGCAACGCTCGCGACCGTCGGCAACGCGTTTTGCAACTCATTTTTCAAGCCAACTTTGTTTCGTCTACCATGTGCAATACCGGTATTTCGTACTGTACAAAAATGTTGGTGCATGACTTTTTCTGCATGATGGCCCTCTCCAGAATGGCCCTCGATAGTTTCTCCCATTGACGATGTTTTTTATTTTTGTCGGAAATTTTCGGCCTCCTTGACTCAGAGACTGGGTGTTAAAAGTACGACTGGGGTGCCACAGAATGCCACCACCAAGTGGACGGCGCAAGCGCCTCGCAGCGCATCTCGAGGCCGCGCTGGCAGAGGTCGAGCGCCTAGCCGACGACTACCGCGTGGGCATTGAGCGGCTTGAAGGGAGCGTGCGACCAGGACTGTCGGGCGGCGCCGTGCGGCAGTGGTTCGCCATGGTACTCGCAGCGGCTTTTGGTGGCTCGTTTTCGCTGGTTCCAGTCGTTGTGCTGACATGTCGGCTTGTGTGTGTATGTGTGTAGTTCCTGCGCGTAGTCGACTTGGGGGTTCAGATCCGGCGTGGAGAGATCCGGCACCGGACGGCGCGACGGTTTGTGCACCCGTGCATGCACACCACCGGCACAAAGGGAGCGATCCATTCCGGTGCGTGTGACGTGTCTGTGCTCGTTGTCTTTTGTCTTGTGTCCAATGCGTTCGTTTGTGTGTATTCGTATATTCTAACCCATGTTTCCTACGCGTGACTGGCTGGCTGGACTGCAGGGTTGAGCATCGATGACGCAAACGGTGTCTACCAAGCGCTCGAGCACACACCCGGCGTGAGTGAGAGCCGGCTCGAGGGGTACTTTATGCGCATCGACGCGCTCGACAAGGACCTTGTCGGCGTCCTGGACATCCGCGTAAACAAGTGTCTGAACAGTCTGCTGAGCGCGAAGAGTGCGAGCTACCACGCGCTCGAGACGACTGGGAGCGACCCGCACCAGGAGCTCTTGCTGAAAGGAACACTCGGCGTCGTCGACGTGATCCAGAGAACGTGCTTCCGGCCAACGACGTGTGTGTGCGCGGAAGACAGTGAGCCGTGGCGAGACTTTGCGATTCGACCCGAAGGGGACCCGACGGCGGCCTCGCTCCAGGCCGCAGTTCATCCGCAAACGACGCTTTCTGCCGCTTCCGTGACCTTCCTCTCGGCTGGATCGATCGCTGCCGCTGAAATGCCAGCGCTGAGCGGCACGGACGACGACGAAGTCGGTCTGTCGGAGCTGAAGCGGCAGTTCGGCTTCGAGCCGCTGCTCGCGTCGGATGACGAAGAGAGCGGCATGGAGCTGCTCAAGCGGCGACGCCTGACAGAGAATCCGAGTCACGGTGGGAGCCGTGCTGGTGCTGCCAGCGCCATCCGCCGACTGACGCCAATGCAGATCTACGCTCGAAAGGTAGAGTGTGTGGTCAGCTGCCTTGCCATGCCAGTACTATCAAGGGCAGTACTGATCTAACCCTTCTCTTTTGATGTCTCTTTGTCAGTGTCGAGAGAGTGGTGTGGAGCCGAAGAAACGGCTTCGCGACCTCTTCGTGGTCACGAACGGTGCGCTCAATCTCGACCTCTCCCACATCGGCTTCCACTCTCCCGAGAACCTCCGCGAGCTCCTGGACGTCGTCACGGCTGCAGATCTCCCGGTCCTGTCGCTCGATGTGACCAACAACTTTTTCAACAGCCAGTCGTTCCATGTCTTTTGCGAGCTGCTTCGACTGCCGAACGTGGTGCAGCACGTCCAGAAGCTCGTGCTGCGGTGCATGGCGCTTCCTCAGCGCTCCGACTTCCCGACGCTGTTGCGGATCCTGAGCAGTGCCGAGAACGGCGGGCTCGCCCAGCTGCGAGAGCTCGACCTATCCTACAACTCGTTCTCAGAGGACAGCGTGCTGTGCCTCGACGCGCTGCTCACGGGCTTGAAGCGGCTCGAGAAGCTGTCGCTCGAGTCGTGCTTCACGAAAGCCCCAGACCCAGAGGTCGTTGAAGTCGCAGTGGTGAAGGACCTCGTGCGGACTGCGCTCGCGACGTGTTGCAACCAGCTCACGAGCCTCAACTTTGGGTCGAACTGGATGAGCTTTCCCCTTCTGAACTCGCTCTTTGCTCCCGAAAGCGCACTCCAAGAGCTCTCGATCACCCAGATGACGTTCTTCTGCTTTGAGACCGCGGGCTTTGACGCGTCGATGTGGGACTTTAACTTCCAGCACTTGGAGTCGCTGACGTTGTCCGAGACGAAGCACTCGCGGTCGGACTACCTCCCAGTCTTCCTCGAAGGCTTGCGGGAGAGTTTCAGCAGCGGTTTTATCCAGCTGAAGCACCTCGACCTCGCGATAAGAGCGCCGTCGGAAGGCACGCCGAACCACGAAGGTGAGCTTCCGCTCGACACGATCGTCTCAAGTCTTCTTCAAGAAATCGGAGCGTACGGAGCTCTCCAGACTCTGCGAGTTCGCATGGAGCGTCCGATCAGCGAGGTTGCTGTGCCAACGTACGAACGCGTACTCGCAGAGGTGCTTGCAGGCGGCTTCCCAGCATGCGAGTCGCTCGACCTCTCTCTAAATCTGCCGCTGTCGATGCGCTCGCTCGGCGTCTTGCTCGGATCGGCGCAGCTCCCAAAGACCCAGAAGCTCAAGTTCTCAATCATTGCGCTTGACGAAGGCTCCCAGATGGGCCTGCGCCACGTCTCGTTCGCCGACGCGTTTTGCTCGGCACTGGCGGCGGTCCGCGAGTTCACCCTCGAGGTGAAGGTGGCGGAGACGAGACGGGCCGAGATCCTCTCGGATCAGCTCGTCCACGAACTAAGTGAGGCGTGGCGAGGTCTCAGCAGCCAACCGTCAGCTGGTGCCACAGCAACCACAACAACAGACGGCGCACCACCAGCAGGGACGCGGGAGGTGACCATGACAAAGCGGAAGATCCGACGGCCACGCAGCTGTGCCGGGCGGTCGCCAGCGCCTGAGCGAGCGCTCGCAACGTTCGTGTTTGTGTTTTTGGTGCATTCGACGTCGTCGGAATAGACTGAAGAGCGAGAGTCCTGCTCTCCGTCAAGGGTCAGCACGTCAGCCATCCTGTCATCTCCTCTTTCTTCACCCTCACTTCGTTGGTTCAGACGTCACGGAGCGACGCCAGCCGCTCTCGCTTTCGCAGCCTCGAGACTGCGCATCTCCCGCAGCAGCGCCTTCGCCTCTTCTTTCTCTGGCCCCTGCAGGTCCAGCAGCCGGTTGCAGAAGAGCGCAGCCTCCGTGTACTTCCCCAGCTGCTTGTAGTAGTTTGCGAGGAAGAGGATCGCAGCCAGCGCCTGAGGCGTGTCCACACTGATGTTCATGCCGCCTTTAGAGAGCACGAGAACGTGTGCTCGGCTCTCGTCGCTCTCGTCGTCGTCGTCGCCGTCGCTTGCGCCAGTCGTGCTGGCTTGGGTACTGCGTCCTCGTCCAAGCGACGACACGGGAGCTTGGCGCAGCCCCAAGTGGAGCTGGTAGTACTTTGCCGCCTCGTGCTGCTGGCTCCGGAGCGCAAAGATCCGGCCCAAGTGGTACGACGCGACGCCTTCGCGGTCCTGGTTCCCGACGGCGCGCTGGAAGCACGCGACCGCCTCGTCGCCCTTGTGGAGCTTCTCGTAGCACCCGCCGAGTGCGCACCACATGCGCGCGTCGTACGGCCGGATCGACGCGGCTTTGCGGTAGTAGTAGATGCTGTAGAGGTACATGTTGAGGATCTCGTACGCCTGGCCGAGGCCGTACCACGCGCGGTAGTCGCGGACGTTGAGGTCCACGGCGTGGCGGTACGCGTCGATCGCTGCGCTCGTGTTCTTCATCTCGACGTACTCGTGGCCAATGAGCGTCCAGGCCGAGAGGAAGTTCGGGTCGAGCTTGAGCGCGCGGTGGAAGTACACGATCGCGCGGTCGTGCTTGTTCTTGAGCGAGTAGTAGTTGCCAATGATGCAGCACGTCTCGGGCCGGTACTTCTCGACTTTGAGCGCGCGGTGGGCGAGCCGACTCAGCTCTGTCTTGTCCTCCTTCACGTACAGGACGTTCGAGTACACATCCATGGTCTCGAGCCGGTGCGGGTCAGCGAGTGCCAGACGCTCAAACTGCTCCTGGGCCTGGTCAAAGTCGCGCATGTGGTAGCTCGTGAGCGCCTGTTGGGCGACGAGGTACGTGCTGAGTGGGAAGAGGAGAGCGAGGTGGTCGAGCAGCTGACGCGCCGCGTCATTCTGCTGCTGGTCGAGCAGCGCGTGCGCCTGGAAGAGGTGGAACATCCACGGACAGCTCTCGGACAGCACGACTTCCTCCTCCTGTCATCATCAGACATGTCCACCACACGTGAGGACAGCGGCCGTGAGCACTCCCCTCACGCCGACGCGTACACAACACGCACACTGGACGTGAAGGGCGAGAGCGCGGCGAGCTCCATCCACGCCGACCAGTTCCACGGGTACTGTCGGATCGACTCGACGAGGATGACGCGCGTGGTCACGTCGTTCGTGTGGGCGATCGCTGCGATGCTTGCGAAGCCGTCGACAGACCGGCGTTTCTGCTGCTGCTGCTGCTCCCGCTTCTCTTCTTCTTCCAGTGCGTCTGGCGGGTGACGCGTCGGCGTCGACGCAACCGAGTGTGGTGGCGCGTCCGAGCAACCAGCGCTCGTGCGGTAGCCGAGCCGCTTAAGTACGACGGCGTACAAGTAGAGCCCGAACGCGTCCAGCTTGCTGTGCTGGTACGCGCCGCTGAGCGAGACGTAGAGCTCCTTCAAGTGCGGATTACTGCCGTTGCGTTGCTGGGGACTCCTCTCTGACTCTATGGTGGTACCAACCACAGTGAGGCGAGTGAGAACGAGTGAGTGACTGCCTTCACTCGCAATCGACCACACACTACGTACTGGCGCCTGTGACGCCAATCTCGAGATCCATCTCCTCCTTGGCCTTCTCGCCAGCCTGTCGCCAGCCACAGCAAGCACAGAGAGCTCTCTGTAAGTGTTCTCCTCCTGGTCGCCACCTCGTCCGCATCAGCGCCGGCACCGAACGCCGCACCATGAAGAGCGCGTAGTGGCGCAGAAAGTACGCACGACTACCGGGTGCACACCGCGCCGAAGCCAGCAGCTGGTGCGCGCGCAAGAACTCGCCAGCGTCGAACGAGGCGCTGGCCGCGTCGTAGCGGTCGCTGTCGTCGTCCTCGCCGTCGAAGCGGCCGAACGCACCGCCGCCGCCACGCAGCTGCGCGCGCAGCTCATCCGGCACGCCGAGCACGAGCTCAGACGCGAACTTGGCCGCCTGCTTGAGGCCGCGCACGCGCAGTTCGCGCACGGCGGTGCGCAGCTGCGCGAGGATCTCGGCAAGCTCGTCGTGGCTGCTCATGGCTTCACAGAGTACAAAATGTCCTGCCAATTGGCAATGCAAAATCGATTGATTGGAATCACTCCATAGTATCGCGGCTGGTAAAGTCTAAGGGGACGCAAGTACAAGTTGCGCCAACGCCAGCGCGGACGCCGCCGCATCGGACTCTGCAGGCAGCGAGCCCTGCGCAAAGCCCGCGTTGCCGCCGCCGCGACCGCCGAGCGGCTTCAAAATCTGCTGCAGCAACTTCCCTGCGTGCGCGTGCGTGCCGCTTGCCACACACACGAGCTGCCCGCCCATCGCCACCACGTGCGCGCTCTCGGGGGCGGCCCGCAAGAGGAACTCGGCGCGTCGCCGCAGCACTTTCGACAGGTCGCCACCACTGCTGCTGCTGGTTTTGCTAGGGCTGCTAGTAGCGCTGCTCAGGTCGTGGAAACACACGTCGCTGCTTCCCACGTGGCCACTCGCGACTGGCGCTGGTGGCAGCGTCGCCAGCAGGTCTCCGAGCGTCTGCGCGTAGCTCTCGAGCTGCTGGACCTGTTTCTGGAGCTTCCGCACGCGCTCAGGGACCTTGGCGGGCGTCGTCTCGAGCTGTGCAGCGAGGCTTTGGAGCGCCTGGTCTTTCGCCTGCAGGTGTTTCGCCCCGTCCATGCCCGCCACGGCCTCAATGCGACGTGTGCCGGCCGCGACCGAGCCCTCGCTCAGCAGCACGAACGGGAAGACTGCACTGGCGTTGCGCACGTGCGTCCCGCCGCAGAACTCGCGCGAGACGCCGCCGCCCATGTTGACCACGCGGACGACAGCACCGTACTTGTCGCCAAAGTTGTGGATCGCCCCGCTCGCCTCGGCCTCCGCACGTGGGAGCTCGCGGGTCTCGACTGCGAGCGCCGCTGTCGCGAGTTCATTCACGCGCTGCTCGACCCGCGCGAGTTCGTCGAGCGACAGGGCGCCAAAGTGCGCAAAGTCAAAGCGGAGCCGGTCGGTGGTGACGAACGACCCGGACTGCGTCACGTGGTCGCCCAGGACGTGCTTCAGGGCGTGCTGGAGCAAGTGCGTTGCCGAGTGGTGCGCTTCGCAGCCGGTCCGGAACGCCCTGTCCACGTGTGCGTCGACGACTATCGACGCGTCAGTAGCTGTCCGCTGCAGCAGCGTCTCGATGTCGGAGAAGCGCAGGCCGGGCGGGACGCTGCAGTGGAGGCCGATGCTGTCGTTCGCGAGTCGCTTCGTGTCGAGCACGTCGATCCGCACGGCGTCGCTGCTGCCGTCAGACGTCGTCACGCCGACGACGAGGTGTCCCTTGTCGCCCACTTGGCCACCGCCTTCCGCGTAGAACGGCGAGCGGTCGAGCGCGACCCAGAACGTCGCTGCTGGCTGCTGCGGCTCACTGCTGCTGCTGGACGTCGGCGCCGTTTCGCTATCGCCCCACACGCTCAGGACGCGGGCGCCGTACACGTCCAAGCTGTCGTACCCGACAAACTCCCCCGACGACAACGACGACGATGCGAGACCGCCGAACGCGCTGCTAGCAGACCCACCACTCGATCTCACGTCGCCGTGGTGGCTTCCAAACACACTGCTCTCGCTCGCCCGGCGCTTGTGCGCGTCCAAACACGCCTGGAAGCCCACTGCGTCTACTGCCATCCCTCGTTCGTGGGCGAGCACCTGCGTGATGTCGAGTGGCACGCCGAACGTGTCGTACAAGCGAAACGCGTCCGCGCCAGCGATGAGCTGACTGGAAGCGCTCGAGACGAACACCTTCTCCATCGCCCGCTTGCCGTTCGCGAGCATCTCTTCGAACGCGCGCTCTTCGTTCGCGAGCACCGACTGCATCTGCGCAAACCCAGGCGAGCTTTCCCACTCGGGGACTGCGACAGACGCCAAGAAGGCGCGGTCAACGCCGCAGTTCTGCGCGTGGCGGATCGCCCGCCGGATGATGCGGCGCAGCACGTACCCGCGGCCGACGTTCGACGGGAAGATGCCGTCGTGCAGCATTGCGTACGCCGCTTTGAGGTGGTCCGAGACGATGCGAATGGCTTGGATCTCCTGGCTCGAGCCGAACTGAGGCGCGCGTGGGTCGAGCTCTTCTTCCAGGACGTCGACGAACGTCCGGCCGCTGTGCGTCCGCGACCGCTGGCGGTCCATCACATCCGCGACTTGCGTCATGAGCGGCACGAACACGTCCGTGTGGTAGTTCGACGGCACGCCCTGAAGCACGGACGCGATGCGCTCCAAGCCCATGCCCGTGTCGACTGACGGCGTCGGCAGCGGGTGCAGAGCGCCGCCCGGGCCGTCGCCTTCGTTGCGGAAGAACTGCATGAACACCAAGTTCCAAAGCTCTAGGTACCTGCAACAGCAGATGTATGGACATACACACAGTCTCTCAGCTCAGCCACAGAGGACACACGGATTACCACCGCAGCCAAGCGTCCGCACCGCTCGTCCGGGTCCTGGATGTGGTCGCCCAGGTCCCAGAAGATCTCTGAGCATGGACCACACGGCCCCGAGTCGCCCATGGCCCAGAAATTCTCGTCCTCGCCGTGCGACACGATCTGCCGGTCGCTCAGCTGCGCCACCTTCTTCCAGAGCTGGCGCGCCTCGTCGTCGTTCGCGAGCACCGTGACGTGCAAGCGCTCTTTCGGCAGCCCGAGCTCGTGCGTGAGGAAGCGCCAGCTGTACGCGATCGCGTCCTCCTTGAAGTAGTCGCCGAACGAAAAGTTGCCGAGCATTTCGAAGAGCGTGTGGTGGCGCCGCGTGAGCCCCACTTGCTCCAGGTCGTTGTGCTTACCGCCGGCACGCACGCAGCGCTGTGCCGACGTCGCACGGACGTACGGCCGCTGCTCTGCGCCCAAGAACACCTGCTTGAACGGCACCATACCGGCGTTCGTGAAGAGCAGCGACGCGTCACCACCGGGCGGCACGAGTGGAGCGCTCGGCACAATTGTGTGGCCGTTGGCTTCGAAGAACTGCAGGAAGCGTGCGCGCACAGCGGCTGCCGGCAGCGACTGCAGCCCACGCTTCTGCCCCCTCGTGCTCGTCGACGATGCCGCTGCACATGAGAGCGAGCGAGCGCGCCTCGCCACCATCGCCCCCATCGACGGCGACTGGAGCATTTTGCGTGGTGGTGCTTTTTGAAAGCAATCAAAGCAGTGATTGGCATGACAGCGGAAATAAGCGCGAACAGTCCAGTAATACGACGTACACGGTACATAATACCGTACTTTTCGCTAATCACTCGACTTTGACTTTCATTCTTTCCGGTCCTTCGGCCCTCTTCGTAAAGGAAGGACGATCTCATGGAGCCCCCTTCGTACGCACAGGCGTCGCCGCCACAGCCACAGCTACAGCAGCAGCAGGGGATGCTCACCGACCCGGACGAGATGAAGTTCATGCTGCAGTACCTCGACTCGACGCTTGCGACCGGCACGACTCCAAACGGACTCCCACCCGCCGCCGCATTCCACAATAGCACACACAACACCAACAACACTATCAGCAGCAGCGCAGGCTCCGTCTCGGCGCCTGTCGGACCCGACGCAGCGCACATGATGCACCCCGCACATATGCACCCACCGCCACATCCGCCGTACCAGCTGAGCGACGAGCCGACGCTGAACGACGACGACAACGGCATGTACAACGAGCTCGGCGACGTTTTCTCCATGTTTTTCAACATCGACTCGGACGACAGTGGCGGTGGCGGTGGCGCCGCCACAGCAGCTGCGATTGCACACGCACAGGCACAGGCACAAGCGCAGGCGCACGCGCACATGGCGAACAGCGGGAGCTTTGTCGGCGTGCCACGGTACGGAAACAGCAGCGGCACTGGCACTGCCAATGGGAGTGGACTGGATGGGGAGACGGGCCACAAGGTGCAGCTCGCACGGTCGGCGTCAATGAGCAGCAGCCACAGCGGCGGCCTCGACAGCATCTCTCCCGGCTTTGGGTACCCGTCCATGTCGCCAGCGACCATGAACTGGCTCCAGTCGCTCGGCAAGTCGCCGAGCTCCGAGAGCCTGACGGGTCTCATGTCTCCAGCGGGACTCTACGGGACGCCGAGCAGCGTCCTGCCCGGCAGCGCTGGCGCAAACTCGCTCGCGGACGGCTCGGATCTGTTGGAGCGGTGCGTGTGTGCGTGCGTGCGTCTAGTCTGATGGTGTAGCTGGTGGATGGCGGCCATTGCTTACCGTATCCTCCATCGTTCGTTGCTGTTGTGGTGGCCGACAGGACGGCGTCGTGCGAGATGATCGACTGGAAAGCGTACAACAACGAGGCTGGCGAGAAAGCGCAGAAGGACGCGCCCAAGTGGCGCGTGATCCCACAGCACGGACCCCACGCAGACCCCACGACCGCTGCGAACGCCAGCAACACGGGCGGTCCGCTGCTTCACGGTGCCGGCGGGCTATCGTCCAAGCCGCCGACTGGGTCCGTGGCGGTGCACAGCGCCGAGAGTGAGAGCGCATCAGCCGCCGCAGGTTCGAGCAACGAAGGCGGCTTGCGCGATCACTTTACGAGGCAGTTCCAGACGATCAAGAGCACGGTCGTGTCGATCGTGGGAGCGCTGGCGTCTGCCGACGGCCCTCCGAACGGTCACTTCCAGCCGCCTACCGTCATGGGCTCGAGTGCGGTGCCACACCAGCCAATGCTGTCGCAGAGCGCGCAGGACCAGCTCGAGCTCGCGGCAAAGAAGATGGCGGAGGAGAAGAACAAGCGCAAGGCCATCATCTCGCCCGAGTACGTGCAGTACGGGAGCAACTCGTCGTCCAGCACGCTGCCAATCGGCAGTGCGGGCATGTACGCAATCGAACACAGCGTGAAGCCCGAGCCGGCGCAGGTTGTGTCTCGCGTCCCCGATCCGACTGGACGGCGTCCGTCGAAGAAGACGTTGCACCAGACTGGACTCCCGTCGCACGACGTCCCGTTCGACGCCCACTTGCACAGCCACTTTCAGCACGAGCAGCAGTACGAGCCGCAGCCACAATCGCAGGCCCAGTTCCCACCGTCGTTCGAGGACAAGGACGACCCGAACTCGTCGGCGATTCGCTGCAAGTGCACGGGCAAGTGCCGGAATGCGCGGTGCGCGTGCGTTAAGGCGGGCTTGGTCTGCGGCGTACACTGCAAGTGCGTGAGCTGCGCGAACCCATTCGTGCCGATGGAGAGCGCGGGCATTGACATCCAGCGGATGGTGCAAGACGTGTGCCTCATGCAGTTCCTCTCCAAGGTGAAGGACATGCACGAGCTGCTCGACTCGACCGTCTCGTACGAGTGCTGCAACGGCGAAGTACAAGTGAAGCAGACGATCGAGCGTGGCTTCACGTGCCCGTCGTGCCAGATCCACTACACGTACTCGTGGTGCAACAACCGGCTCTGCAACGACCAGAAGAAGCCGCGGAAGCACTGCGCCAAGTGCCGGCGGTGCGGCGACCACCGCAACGAGCACTGTGACGAGTGCAACCACTGCTACTTTGCCGGCGTCGCGAACAGCTTCAGCTGCAGCTGCAAGGGCGGGAAGACGAGCGTGGCTGGCGTGAAAGCCCGTACCGTGATCCCAAACAGCACGCGGGACAGCGACAGCGGCAGTGGGCTGCGAGCAACGACGGAAGGACAGTCGAGGAGCGCGGACGTTGGCTTTGAACCCAGTTTGCGGTCGTCACGCACCGAGAGCCCGAGCACCGCCACACACGCGCAGTCGAAATCGCAGTCAGCTGTGCCTACAGGCTCGCTTGCCGACGGACTGTCGACCACCGAGACGGAGAAAGATGACTCGTGTCCAGTTCAGTGAGGGATCTCATTCCAGTTCGCTCAGTGACTGCTGATAAGTGGCTAAGTTGCGACACTGGCCGTCTTCTCGGACGCGACTGTCAGACGAGCAGGAGCGTCACGAGAAGCGCAGATGCGGCGAGGAGACCGAGTGACGCGGGGTCAGTGGAGCTGCGTGCGATGTTTTCGAGACTCGGCGTGCAGACGACGAGCGGCTTGTTCGTGTCGCGGTCGACGACGTTGTCCTTGAAGGGCGAGCCGGGAAATGGCGCGCGGTAGTAAACGAGCGTCTTGTTCTGCGAGCAGAGAGCGAGAGAGAGAAGGGGTGAGCGGGTAGGAGAAGGGGGAATGTGCGTGTATGCGTCGTGGCCAGCCGTGTTCAAGCTGGAAGGAAGGTGAGTGAGTGTGCATGTATGTAACTGAGAAATGGGACGTACGATCCACGTGACGCTCGTCTCGGGCTCGCGGCCGTTGACGTACTTGGGGTCGCCACAGCGCCAGAGGTCCTTCGCCAGCTGGCACGCCTTCATGTAGTTCTCGCACACGCTCCGACAGAGCAGCAGACTCCGGCCTTCCGCGTCGCAGCGTGGGAAGTTGAGCCAGCAAAAGTAGTTGCGGAACGCATTCTCGCAGTCCGCGTTCTCGACGAAGCGCGGCACAATCTCCCGTGGCCCGCCCCACTCGTCCGTGTTCTTGTCCAAAAACGTCTTGTTCGTCTCGTACTGCTTGCGCTGCGTCACGAGCTTCGTAAAGAGCTGCTCGACGAACTTGTCCTTGGCGAGCGCCGAGTGGTTGTACCAGAGGCTCTGGTAGCGCGGGAGGCACGCCGTGTACGGCACGACGGCCTTGCAGAACGGGAGGAGCAGGTCGAAGTCCGCTGGGTCCGTGCACGTGCCCGTGTCGGCGCCAGCGAGCAGACACGCGTGAGTGGAGGTCCGACGCAGCAACACAGTGGACAGAGCGAGCAGAA